>SKCR01014285.1:0-72733 GCA_019454045.1 Zanthoxylum bungeanum | reverse complement strand
TCAAAGCAGATTCTGAACATCAATACATATATTTTATGTACCACACTAAGTATTTAAAATCTAATTTCAATACTAGCTGTGAACATAACTAAGACAAATATTTTTAAAGTTAGAGCCTCGCCCTTTCTTTAATTCCTTCGTGTCTGCCATATCCAAATGGTAGTCACTTTGGGATATGTCAATTATCCTTTCAATATTTCAGAAACCTTAGGCCAAGCCATGGGTTCTTAGAATATCGAAACGATGTGCACCTCGTGCTACATGCCCAATTGCAAACTTTGACTTTATCTCCTCTAGAATAGTCAATTATTTTTCAAGAATTATAAATTGCAATTTTAATACTTCTTAAATCTAAAATTAGATTTATGACAAGTATATTAAATTAAGCATTAAAGTCATCATCACATAAATCTTCCAAAGATTTTACGCTCTACTTATTTGCTTAATTTTGGGCTTAAGGTATAATAAGTTATTTTATCAAATAAAGTAACCTATTATTTATTCCCAATTTGAAAATTAAATCATTTAAAATATTTCAATCCCAGATTATATTTTAAATATCCAACTTTTCAATTTTATCTTGATTACAATAGTCCAACTATTTAATCAACGATTAGTGGTACTATACATATTATAATGATTATAATAGTCCAACTATATAATCAAATATAATCCAAATTAATTAACCTCAATTACATTGATTACTATAATCCAATTATAAAATCAACTGTAAACTGAAATTAATTAATTCAAATATATTGATTAATATAATCCAATTATATATAATCAAGTATAATACAGTCCAACTGTTTCTTAAAACAACAATTTAAATATTAGTCCAACTAACATTTAATCTAATGACGAAATAATTTAAATGAGCTCATATGGCGAGTAATTGAACGAGTATTGCAAATTCAATTCTTACCTCCCACTATTTTTCGTCGAGCCTCTAACCCTCTGTCGAGTACTCGGGAAACCATGTTTCCTAGTGGGCTAGGATCCCGTTAAATATCACACAATCTTGACTTTGGCCAACAAATTGTATGATAATTAACTAGGTAGATCTCGAAGATCAATTGGATCTTATCCAACTCCTAGATCCAGTAGGTGGATATCCAAGTCCCAAACATATATCTTATATATGCCTATACATCGAATGTATAGCCTAACCTTTTTCCTCTGAATCAACTAGGCCTTGGCTTTGGCACAACAAACCTAGTGATCCCAGTCAAGCGCGGACCCATTGACATGGAAGCTTCGTAATCAATGTCAATGGACAAGAAGTGGTCTTGACTTTGGCCAACAAACCACAACTTGGACACGACACCGATATGGAACAAAGCTTCGTGATTAAAACACATCTTCGACGGACAAGGGCTTGACTTTGGCCAACAACCCCTGCCAATCTCGGATCTTGAGTAAAAATCACTCAATGGAAGGAAAATAAACGCATGATATTTAACGAGGGTTTTTCGCGTGCAAATTGGCTACCAATTTTAATTATCTTTGTTAAGGTCTCATCATCATACACCCTTAAACATGCATTCTAAACACATAATAAAGCGCATATGATAAAATAATAATGATATGCGGATGGATACTTTACATTGATCCTAGATCAAATCTCTCATTTTCTCTCTCCAAAGCTAGCACATGTAATTACTTCTACCCGTTACACTACACTTCTAAAGAAACCTCATTTACATGGAGGGGAATAGGTGAGAAGAGAATACAAAGAAATAGGAGATAAGGCTGGACACGCAGGTCCAATTTAATAAATCAAATTTACAACAATTTCTAAAAATCGCCCCACCCGGCTAATATCCATCCGATATACATTATTCAAACATCACAACCATGTATTCATACAAGCATGTTATCAATCAATCTAATCCAATTAATTAATCTTGATAATTAGTGATCATCCAATGTTCAAACAAAGATTTGATTTTGTTCGAGTCAAACTCGTATTGCGAACACGTACTCAAAGTACGATTTCTACTAATTAAATTAAATTACATGATTAAATCCAATTTAATACGTATTTAATTCTAATTCATTATTTAATTCCAATTAAATATTACACTTTATAAAATAAACCTTTACGACTTAAATTCCAAATTTAATCGTTACGGGTCTCAAAGCCCGATTAATATCCAATATTAATTTAATTAAAGTCCAATGAGCTTTTAATTAATTTCTTGAGGCGTGGACTTTTGGTCAACTCGGGTCAAACCCGCAACCAAAGTCCAATCCGGGAGTTACCCATAAGCCCATAAATTAATTTAGGCCCAATTAAACGTTAAAGGTTCATTAGTCGCATTTGGGCCTTTTGGAAGCGGTTTTTGGGCCTAATTGGATCCAACCAATTTTGGCCTAAACCAACTTTGTACAACAAAGTCAATAAACCCAATAACAACTTGAAAGCCCAAATCCAATTTTAAGCCCAATAATTTAATTCCAAAAATTCCAAATTTTCCAATTAAATTACCTAAAGTGTATAGCATTATTAATTCCCCAAATCAAAGTTTCCAAAACATCAAATTTGTCCAATTAATCATGCTTAACATCAATTAATCATGTCCAACATAATTAAATCAAAATCAAACCCAATTTCATGCTTCAAGTGTCTCGGCCAAAGGGGGAAATTATGCCCAAATCAAATCAATCCAATTGAACCAAATTAAACATAAATTCAACATCCCCAAATGATTTGTAAGTCATCCAATGAACAAAAAAATCAAAAAAAACCAAGACAATTTTAGGGATCATATTTTCGGCCATCACAAGCAAATTGGGGAAAATTGTTCCAAACACTTTTCATCAAATTGATCTAACAATTCATCAACATTCAAGCATTCTAAATCATCCAATTTCATTTAACATGCTCAAAATCAAGTTTACCCAAATTGTCATGCCCAAATTTAGGGAAAAATGGATCCAACCAAATTTCATGAAATTGATTATACACAACATCAATTCAACCTCATTCAAGCATATTATACTAAACAATTTAATCATTTGATGCTCAAATTGAGTTTACCCAAATTAAAGTTTTGGCCAACATTAAGCAATTGGGGAAAATCAATCCAATTAATTTTTTATCAAATTGATTACATATAACTCTAATTTATTCATATACAAGCATTCTTAAACAAACAATTTGTTAAAATCATGCTTAAATCAAAAAGCCCCAAATTTTGCTCAAGAACCCTAATTCGTTTTATGCAACCAATAGCTCAAGATACCATTGTTGAGTTTCAATCAAGTCCCAAGATCATAAATCATGCATAAAAACGAGTGAATACACATCAAAGGAGGTGCGGAATAAACTCACATTGAACGGGTTTTGATGAAATGAAGAACAAGTTGCGTTTTTGCCTCCCTCCAAGCTCGGCAATAGCTTTCTCATGCAGTGGACTGCTCGGTTGGGGGCTGTTTTGAGGCTCCAATAATCGGCCATGAAAGACTCCATGGAAGCTCAAAGCTTCAAGCTTTCCAAGCTCACAAATTCGTTTCCCTATCACCATAATATAACCCATGTGTGTGCTAGCACTACTCTTCTTCATTTGCTTCTCAAAATTTCGGTCAAACCAGAAATTTTTGGAGAAGAAATCGGCAGTGAAGCCGTGAATAAGAGGGAGAAGAAAAGAAAGGGAAAAGAAGAAGACCGTATGTCTTTCATGTGAGAGAGAGAAGAAAGCTTTAATATATATGTTGTTATATTTTCCAAGTAAATTAAATAAAACATATATATTACTTTAATTCAAAAGTCAAAAAGTAAAAAGCAAATGTTGCTTTTTCAACTTCTACATCAATCACTCAAATCAAGTGACAACATGTCATATCACTCAAAGTGACATTTGATTTGACGCTTGATGTGACTAGCGATTTGACGCACGATTTGACTTGCGTGCCGCACTCGAATTCGAAATGCGAATGCGCTCGCAAATAATCCCGGGCTCGGGTTCGCTAATTCCAAATTAACGAATTTTCCGTCGCGTCGTAATTAAATGATTACGCCTAGCGAAATCACTATTCACGTCGCTAACGAATTTATTCTAAATTAATTCGTTCGCCCGAATTAAAATCTAATTTTAATTCTGCGTCGAAATCCAATTTCTAATAATATATCAAATATATTATTTTATCGATTAATTCCAAATTAATCGTTCTCTCTCTTTAATTAATATTTTATCCCAGATAAAATATCTCCGCAGTTAATCCCAGATTAATTTTCTCTCTCTTCTAATTAATCCTAGATTAATTAAGTGCGAGTTATACATCATCGGTGAATCTTCCGGAAGCGACCCATGATATCTCCGGATATGTTGGCAGTAAATACGGTCGTCGGATTATCCGAACACGTAAGTACCTCGTACTACGTTTATACCGATTTACAAGACAAGGTTGACTTCTAGAAAAGCGCCATGCCTACCCAATTCTCCAGAAATATTCTTACAGGAATATATAGATCTGTATCAAGCGTAGTATACCGTAGTATTGTGTATATCGGTCCAGTATCAGATAGTCACGTGCTAGGGCTGGGGCTGGATAAGTGTCTGCCCCGTCCGAAGCACATGTCGGATGTCTGGTAACTAGTCTCTATAATCGGATATTCATGACCTGGTCACAATATCTTGATTGGTTGCGCAACACTTAAGAGCACTAATACCATATCCTGCGTGACATCATCTCCAATATGACTGAAGTGATACTTCCGTCTTGACATCACACCCAATACACTACGACTCTCTGATAAACCCAGAAGTGGTGTACGCAGAACCGGTTAAAGCCCTGTACCACCAAGACCAAAGTCTATCGATTATCGTAAGTATTAGCGATGCAAGTCTCAGGTTAAGACTATACACACCTACCTTGATTTCGGCCTCCCATAGACACATAGTCATAATACCAATGGGATTCCGTGGGGTCTATCCAGAGCGAAGCTGTTTCCCGTACCATCGGTGAAACACGACCTCCTATCGCACTTGCATAAGTATCCAATACTTATATATATGAGAACTATGTCGTTGTGCCCTCACAACGCACACAAGTGCAATACTAGCCTATTCCGCATTATCGATGTCCAGTCTTGATAATACTCTGGCTAGGGATATTTAATGATTAATCCTTCGGGGATTGATACAGTCTCATATCATTCTCAATCCAGGAACTAATCATATGGACCTCTCTTCATTTATACATTTATGGTGATCTAATCACAAATGATGAGAGTGCAATTTCCTTGTCACATAGTTAATTTGTACAACAACACCGTGATTTGTACAAATAGTGACGCTATGGGTCATATTATCCAACAGAGGACTTAATACCCAAGCTATTAATTTATGAAGCCAAATTTTTACAAGTATCTAATGGATTGTTTGTTTATTTGGATGATGACGTTAAATTTAAAACAAGTAAAAACAGTACGAAAGTAAATTTAAGAAAATTCAAGATTATTAAACTATCCAGGGTTGTGAATCTTTCCAATATCTTTAAAGATGAACTAGTTATTTCATGTTTGTGTAATGTATTGGTTTACTAACCTGGAACACAAACTTCTGCAAAAGCCTCTGTCGATGGTCAGATGCAAATACCCAGTGTAACCCAATTAAATCATATGTCTATGTCAACCAAGTTACCTGAATTCATTAAGATTAAGTTCCAATTGTGGCTACCCCCGCCCTACAGGTATTTGTCTATCCTGTAAGGAATTCTATTAAAGGGTTATCTATCCTCAATGAAGATCGTGGGCTATTAAGTCTAAGGCTGAAACCTAAAATTCCTTTGTCAAGTTTATTTTAAGTTTACTAGATGAATTTTATTATTGGCCAGTTAACAAGAAGCATTAAGCTTAAGACTTAATAAATAAAACTTTATATTACCCAAACTATAAAATAACCCCTTATAAACCGATGATATTGGAATTCATCACAACCCTAGATAACGGGTTTAGCTACGACACATATTTACTGCTAATAAAAACTTAAATAAAGTAATTGACATAAAGTAAATGTTGGAAAGTAAATGCGGAAAAGTAGAGGCGGAAAAGTAAATGCTGAAAAGTAAATGCGGAAAAGTAAAGGCGGAAAAGTAAATGCTGAAAAGTAAATGCTGGAAAAGTAAAGGCGGAAAAGTAAATGCTGAAAAGTAAATGCTGGAAATTAAAAATGTAAAAATACAATAAAAGAAAATGCTGAGGTTAAATGATCCATTTTTTTACTACTAATTTAGATATCTCCCTTATTATAATATTAACTTTCCATGATTTTACCAACCAACCATATAGGCGGAAACCTGATTAAGTCAAATTTATAATTAATTACCAACCTGCCATATAGGCGGTATCCAAGCTTAGTCAGGTTAAAACCAATTTATAAATTAAGTCCAACCTATCATAAGGCGGTATCCTCATTAAGTCAGGTTTTAAATAGTTTATATATTAGAATAAAGGGAGATTAATCTAAATATTAGTAATAAAAGTTTTACATTTTTACCCCAGCAGTGAGAGTTACCTTCTCATTACTGAAACGTAAAAACTGAAAAAGTAAAGAAAGGAAAGTACTATGCGTAAAAGTAAATTACAGAAAGTAAAGCCTAAAAAGTAAAGAAAAGAATGTGAAAATGCGAAAATTATTTGCTGAAAGCTGTAAATAAACAAAGGAGATACAATCTTCTTAGTATTCTTAAGGAATTACATAGAAGAAGCTATGAATTCAATTCTGAAATTTCGGCCTCTATTTAAAGGGAAAATTGGCTCGTGCGTCGCGACACTTGAAGTGTGCTTGCGTCCCGACGCGTCGTAGATCCTGGACGTGTGGCTTTCCCTTTTGCTGAGATGGTGACACGTGGTAGGCTGAATGATTATCTCAATAATTATGCTGACGTGGCACTGATGTGGCGCAAGCTTAATTATTGTGCTAACATCATTGATGATGTGGCGATGATGATTGTCGGTAGCATATGATGATGACACGTGTTCGGCGCATGTTAGCATGATTTATTGTGATGTTGACACGTGGCAGACGCACATTAGCAGATTCAGCGCACGTTTACAGCCAGTGCATTTTAGCAAAACTTCTCTGATTGGTCCACATGTCTCGGCGCATATTAGTAAACTCCGACACATGTTAGCGGTCGCGATGCATAAATGACAGTTTTGCCCTTTTTGTCCGTTTTTCACTGTTTTGGCCCTGAATTACTTCCAGAGAGTTTTGAAACTTTATTTATCTACAAAATAACACAAAAAACATCAAAATATTCACATAACTCAAGAAACTATACAAAATATTAGGTCAAATGAGAGGGAAAAAGTGATACATTTACCACTCATCACACCCCAAACCTAACATTTTGCTAATCCTCGAGCAAAATAAGAAGATAAAGTAACATAAACATCTATAAAATAAAATAAACTAAGCCACTTCCGTAGGGATCACGGTTGCATTTAGCGTATCCAACAAGCCTTTAAACCCCTAGGTGTCCCTAGTGGACGAGTTGTAGTCTCGTGAGGGCTTACAGCAATGATACCCCAGACGTCAATCTAAAGTTAATGCACACAAAAACAAAAAAGACAAGAGAAAATAGAATAAACAAGTTAGTGACTAAACAGGTGAAACTTCGTATCCAATTTAAGAGTTGTTTTCTTTCATTTTAAAATACCGAATAAGTAAATTCTGTGATTATTTTTTACCATTCTCCATATACACATCCAACAAAATATTAATCAACTCATTTTGCCCACAATAGTCACAAGTGTAATCGAAAAGAGAGTAATATTTTTGTCCTAAACTTATATCAGAATTCACAACTTTTTTAAGCAATGGAATATTTTTCTGATTGTTCTGAATTTTATTTATTTATATACAATATCTTCCATCCATGTAGCAAGCTTTAGGCCAGTGACTCCCAAACCAGTTGGCTTTAATGGCACTAGGTGTTAAGACACCCTTAGAGACTTAATTACTCGGACTTCAGATATATATATATATATATATTTTTTGCAACATCTTTGATCCATGTAGCAAGTTTTGGGCCAGTGGCTCCCAAACCAGTTGGTTTTAGGGCACTAGTTGTTAGAACACCCCTACAGACTTAATAACTCGGATCTTAGACGTTTTTTTTTATTTCATCGCTTTTTTAGATGCATCCTCTAATTAAACTAGAGCACTGAATATTACAAACTCGTCAATTACAACTCATGTCTGTATGTTACCATGTATGTTAATAATACCTGTCAACTGAGCATATGATGATCCATTTTAGTCAGTTTTATGGAGAATTCACAAATTAAATAATTCAAAAGGAAATAAACAAAAATTAACTTGTTTCGAATTAAGCTGAGATACGTCTCAAGAGTGGAAATTCCTTACATAGCTATCTCACACCAATTTCACCTGATTAATCAAATAAAAAACACAAAAATAAAATATATTTTTAATTTTTTGTAAAATTTTTGAATTTTTTTGAATTTTTTTCGAAACTTTATGACTAAAAATAACACAATAAAAATAAGATACTAATTAATTATTCCCCTCCCCCAAACCTAAATGAGACATTGTCCCCAATATCTTAAAAAGTAAAAGAAGAGTTTAGAAACAGTACATGGTTAGCTGAAATTTTACATTTAAAATGGAAATTAAAGGTTAAGATCCAGATTTAACCGATGGTTTTTACCACGATCATTAACAGACCAATTTATCTTGGAAAGGATAGGGTCAATTTGTGGTTCAAAGGCTAAAATTTGGTCAATTAAATCTGGAGCAGTTTTGACAGTAAATATGAGATCTTTTACAGGTTTTGACACGAACCCATTTCTTCGGGCATCATCAAGAAACACATAAAGAAAATCATAAAGTCCATCAGCGTTAAACAGTTCAAGAGGTTTCTGGTGTATTTTCAAATCGCCCAAGATAAAACTGTAAAAATTTCTTCCATCGTACCCAAGCCACCTGCCAAAGTAATACAAGCATCAGCATGGTTAATCATTTCTACTAGTCGTTTAGACATACCTGGCACGATCAGTTCCTCACCGTTTGATGGTCTTATAAGATTCGCCTCCGCCAAAGGTTTTGGGACGATTCCTAGAACTTGACTGGCTCCTTCCATCCCTTGAAACGATGCACTTTAGTCCAAGATTGCCACCGCCATATATTAATTGTATATTCCTTTCAGCTATGACTCTACCTAATTCCTGTGCTGCTCCAACGTATTATGGCTTAGAACTGTTAGTGTTATAGACATGCCACAAGATCTCTAAGATGATTTGTGTGTGAATATTAAAGAAGTTTGCGGAAAAAACTTACAACGATCAGATATTGGATTTCAAAAATTTCTTTGTATTTGTGGAAGCCCCAAGCTTAGTTGAATCTTTAAACACAAGGGTGAGTTTCCCTATCACCTTGATTTGCTCTTTAGGTGCTAGCTTTGTTTGATTTTGAAGCAAAATCAAAGAGAAAATGAGCCCTAGGCTCACAGCAATGAAGAAGAAAATGAGAGGAGAGAGTTTTGCCTTTTGATATTTTTGTTTCTAAAACACATACCAAAGTCAACAACCAATCAAGGTGTACATCCTTTCCAAAAGAAAAGGGAAAAGTGTGTTGAGCAAGCTTCCAATAAATGCTCTCAACCACTTCTATCACCAAAAAGGTGATTTGACTTCCATCACCAAAAAGTGACTTGTGATGTAAGTGAAGTGGGTCCCACTTTAAATTTGAAATTTAAGTCGGCAAACTCAACACGAAACTTCGCTCGAGCCCATGTTCGTTTAATTACGAACTAAACGAATTTTCCGTCGCGACGTAATTAAATCTAATTTAATTAAATAATAATGCTTAACAAAATTATTACGAAATTCGTTTACGAATTAATTCTAAATTAATTCGTTCGCCCGAATTAAAATCCAATTTTAATTCTGCATTGAAATCTGATTTCAATTAATATATATAATATATTATTTAATTGATTATTAATCCAATTAATCACGTTCTATCTTCTATTAGAATTTTATCCCAGATAAATTCTTGCCGTAATTAATCCTAGATTAAATTTTCTCTCTCTCATAATTAATCCTAGATTAATTATGTTCAAGTCAAATTTCATCGGTGAATCTTTGGGAAGCGACCCAAGAGATCCATGGATATATTGGTATGTATTGCAAACTGCAATGTATATCCTGAATGTAGTTCTATCTAAGTCTGTTCCTAAGACTCTCTTAGAGTTGCGGAATGGTCGTAAAGCTAGTTTACGATATTATCGCATATGGGGGTGTCCACACATATGCTGAAGAAAAATACTACAAAGTTGGAGCCATGTTCAAACGTGTGCATGTTTGTAGGATATCATTAGGAAACTAGAGGTGAGTTCTTTTATAGTCCTGAAGAAAAAAAGTATTTTTATCGATAAATGCTATATTTCTTGAAGAGGACTATATGAGAGAGTTCAAACCTCCAAGTAAAGTGTTACTTGAAAAGTTACTTGCCAGTTCGCCTAGCACACCATCGTCAACCGTTGACAAAAACATAACACCTTCAATATATGAGCATCAGATACAAGTTTATCAGAATCTACCACCTAGACGTAGTTGGAGGGTTGTACGACAACCTAAACGCTATCTAGGAAATAGAGAGGCACAAGTCGTTGCTTCTAGTGATGGTGTAGATGATCTATTGACCTATCATAGTGCAATGGATAATTTTGATAAAGACGAATGGCTCAATAGCCATAAACCCCGAGATGAAGTCTATGTACTCTACTTCAGTCTGGGAACTTGTAGACCTACCTGATGGAGTAAAACACATAGGTTGCAAGTAGATCTACAAGATAAAAAGAGGAGTATATGACCGGATGCGTAATCACACGCGTATAACGCAAGCACATGTATCGTTCAAGTAGTATAAAAAGTATCTATCCCACGAGGACTTAATACCCAAGCTATTAATTTATGAAGCCAAATTTTTACAAGTATCTAATGGATTGTTTGTTTATTTGGATGATGACGTTAAATTTAAAACAAGTAAAAACAGTACGAAAGTAAATTTAAGAAAATTCAAGATTATTAAACTATCCAGGGTTGTGAATCTTTCCAATATCTTTTAAAGATGAACTAGTTATTTCATGTTTGTGTAATGTATTGGTTTACTAACCTGGAACACAAACTTCTGCAAAAGCCTCTGTCGATGGTCAGATGCAAATACCCAGTGTAACCCAATTAAATCATATGTCTATGTCAACCAAGTTACCTGAATTCATTAAGATTAAGTTCCAATTGTGGCTACCCCCGCCCTACAGGTATTTGTCTATCCTGTAAGGAATTCTACTAAAGGGTCATCTATCCTCAATGAAGATCGTGGGCTATTAAGTCTAAGGCTGAAACCTAAAATTCCTTTGTCAAGTTTATTTTAAGTTTACTAGATGAATTTTATTATTGGCCAGTTAACAATAAGCATTAAGCTTAAGACTTAATAAATAAAACTTTATATTTCCCAAACTATAAAATAACCCCTTATAAACCGATGATATTGGAATTCATCACAACCCTAGATAACGGGTTTAGCTACGACACATATTTACTGCTAATAAAAACTTAAATAAAGTAATTGACATAAAGTAAATGTTGGAAAGTAAATGCGGAAAAGTAGAGGCGGAAAAGTAAATGCTGAAAAGTAAATGCGGAAAAGTAAAGGCGGAAAAGTAAATGCAGAAAAGTAAATGCTGGAAAAGTAAAGGCGGAAAAGTAAATGCTGAAAAGTAAATGCTGGAAATTAAAAATGTAAAAATACAATAAAAGAAAATGGTGAGGTTAAATGATCCATTTTTTTACTACTAATTTAGATATCTCCCTTATTATAATATATTAACTTTCCGTGATTTTACCAACCAACCATATAGGCGGAAACCTGATTAAGTCAAATTTATAATTAATTACCAACCTGCCATATAGGCGGTATCCAAGCTTAGTCAGGTTAAAACCAATTTATAAATTAAGTCCAACCGACCATAAGGCGGTATCCTCATTAAGTCAGGTTTTAAATAGTTTATATATTATAATAAAGGGAGATTAATCTAAATATTAGTAATAAAAGTTTTACCTTTTTACACCAGCAGTGGGAGTTACCTTCTCATTACTGAAACGTAAAAACTGAAAAAGTAACGAAAGGAAAGAACTATGCGTAAAAGTAAATTACAGAAAGTAAAGCCTAAAAAGTAAAGAAAAGAATGTGCAAATGCGAAAATTATTTGCTGAAAACTGTAAATAAACAAAGGAGATACAATCTTCTTAGTATTCTTAAGGAATTACATAGAAGAAGCTATGAATTCAATTCTGAAATTTCGGCCTCTATTTAAAGGGAAAATTGGCTTGCGCGTCGCGACACTTGAAGTGTGCTTGCGTCCCGACGCGTCGTAGATCCTGGACGTGTGGCTTTCCCTTTTGCAGAGATGGTGACACGTGGTAGGCTGAATGATTATCTCAATAATTATGCTGACGTGGCACTGATGTGGCGCAAGCTTAATTATTGTGCTAACGTCATGATGATGTGTGGCGATGATGATTGTCGGTAGCATATGATGATGACACGTGTTCGGCGCATGTTAGCATGATTTATTATGATGTTGACACGTGGCAGACGCACGTTAGCAGATTCAGCGCACGTTTACAGCCAGCACATTTTAGCAAAACTTCTCTGATTGGTCCACATGTCTCGGCGCATATTAGTAAACTCCGACACATGTTAGCGGTCGTGACGCATAAATGATAGTTTTGCCCTTTTTGTCCGTTTTTCACTGTTTTGGCCCTGAATTACTTCCAGAGAGTCTTGAAACTTTATTTATCTACAAAATAACACAAAAAACATCAAAATATTCACATAACTCAAGAAACTATACAAAATATTAGGTCAAATGAGAGGGAAAAGTGATACATTTACCACTCATCACACCCCAAACCTAACATTTTGCTAATCCTTGAGCAAAACAAGAAGATAAAGTAACATAAACATCTATAAAATAAAATTAAACTAAGCCACTTCCGTAGGGATCACGGTTGCATTTAGCGTATCCAACAAGCCTTTAAACCCCTAGGTGTCCCTAGTGGACGAGTTGTAGTCTCGTGAGGGCTTACAGCAATGATACCCACAGATGTCAATCTAAAGTTAATGCACACAAAAACAAAAAAGACAAGAGAAAATAGAATAAACAAGTTAATGACTAAACAGGTGAAACTTCGTATCCAATTTAAGAGTTGTTTTCTTTCATTTTAAAATACCGAATAAGTAAATTCTGTGATTATTTTTACCATTCTCCATATACACATCCAACAAAATATTAATCAACTCATTTTGCCCACAATAGTCACAAGTGTAATCGAAAAGAGAGTAATATTTTTGTCCTAAACTTATATCAGAATTCACAACTTTTTTAAGCAATGGAATATTTTTCTGATTGTTCTGATTTTTATTTATTTATATACAATATCTTCCATCCATGTAGCAAGCTTTAGGCCAGTGACTCCCAAACCAGTTGGCTTTAATGGCACTAGATATTAAGACACCCCTAGAGACTTAATTACTCGGACTTCAGATATAATATATATATATATATATTTTGCAACATCTTTGATCCATGTAGCAAGTTTTGGGCCAGTGGCTCCCAAACCAGTTGGTTTTAGGGCACTAGTTGTTAGAACACCCCTACAGACTTAATAACTAGGATCTTAGACGTTTTTTTTTATTTCATCGCTTTTTTAGAAGCATCCTCTAATTAAACTAGAGCACTGAATATTACAAACTCGTCAATTACAACTCATGTCTGTATGTTACCATGTATGTTAATAATACCTGTCAACTGAGCATATGATGATCCATTTTAGTCAGTTTTATGGAGAATTCACAAATTAAATAATTCAAAAGGAAATAAACAAAAATTAACTTGTTTCGAATTAAGCTGAGATACGTCTCAAGAGTGGAAATTCCTTACATAGCTATCTCACACCAATTTCACCTGATTAATCAAATAAAAAACACAAAAATAAATATATTTTTAATTTTTTGTAAAATTTTTGAATTTTTTTGAATTTTTTTCGAAACTTTATGACTAAAAATAACACAATAAAAATAAGATACTAATTAATTATTCCCTCCCCCAAACCTAAATGAGACATTGTCCCCAATATCTTAAAAAGTAAAATAAGAGTTTAGAAACAGTACCTGGTTAGCTGAAATTTTACATCTAAAATGGAAATTAAAGGTTAAGATCCAGATTAACCGATGGTTTTTACCACGATCATTAACAGACCAATTTATCTTGGAAAGGATAGGGTCAATTGTGGTTCAAAGGCTAAAATTTGGTCAATTAAATCTGGAGCAGTTTTGGCAGTAATATGAGATCTTTTACAGGTTTTGACACGAACCCATTTCTCCGGGCATCATCAAGAAACATATAAAGAAAATCATAAATTCCATCAGCGTTAAACAGTTCAAGCGATTTCTGGTGTATTTTCAAATCGCCCAAGATAAAACTGTAAAAATTTCTTCCATCGTACCCAAGCCACCTGCCAAAGTAATAAAAGCATCAGCATGGTAATCATTTCTACTAGTCGTTTAGACATACCTGGCACGATCAGTTCCTCACCGTTTGATGGTCTTATAAGATTCGCCTCCGCCAAAGGTTTGGGACGATTCCTAGAACTTGACTGGCTCCTTCCTGTACATCCTTGAAACGATGCACATTAGTCCAAGATTGCCACCGCCAGATATTAATTGTATTCCTTTCAGCTATGACTCTACCTAATTCATGTGCTGCTCCAACGTATTATGGCTAGAACTGTAGTGTATAGACATGCCATAAGATCTCTAAGATGATTTGTGTGTGAATATTAAAGAAGTTTGCGGAAAAAACTTACAACGATCAGATATTGGATTTCAAAAATTTCTTTGTATTTGTGGAAGCCCCAAGCTTAGTTGAATCTTTAAACGCAAGGGTGAGTTTCCCTATCACCTTGATTTGCTCTTTAGGTGCTAGCTTTGTTTGATTTTGAAGCAAAATCAAAGAGAAAATGAGCCCTAGGCTCACAGCAATGAAGAAGAAAATGAGAGGAGAGAGTTTTGCCTTTTGATATTTTTGTTTCTAAAACACATACCAAAGTCAACAACCAATCAAGGTGTACATCTTTCCAAAAGAAAAGGGCAAAGTGTGTTGAGCAAGCTTCCAATAAATGCTCTCAACCACTTCTATCACCAAAAAGGTGATTTGACTTTCATCACCAAAAAGTGACTTGTGTGAAGTGAAGTGGGTCCCACTTTAAATTTGAAATTTAAGTCGGCAAACTCAACACGAAACTTCGCTCGAGCCCATGTTCGTTTAATTACGAACTAAACGAATTTCCCTCGCGACGTAATTAAATCTAATTTAATTAAATAATAATGCCTAACAAAATATTACGAATTCGTTTACGAATTAATTCTAATTAATTCGTTCGCCCGAATTAAAATCCAATTTTAATTCTGCATTGAAATCTGATTTCAATTAATATATCTAATATATTATTAATTGATTAATTCAAATTAATCACTTTCTATCTTCTATTGAATTTTATCCCAGATAAATTCTTGCCGTAATTAATCGTAGATTAAATTTCTCTCTCTCATAATTAATCCTAGATTAATTATGTTCAAGTCAAATTTCATCGGTGAATCTTGGGAAGCGACCCAAGAGATCCATGGATATGTTGGTAGTAAATCTGGTTGTCGGACTATCCGAACACGTGCGTACCCGTACCATGTTCTTACCGATTTAGAAGACATGGTTGGCTTCTAGCAAAGCACCGTGCCTACCAATTCTCCGGAACTATTTTACAAAGAATATATAATCTATATCAGGCATAGTTACTATGTATTGCATATTACGATATAGTATCTGATGTCACATGCTAGGCCTAGGGCTGGAATTGTGTCTGCCCCGTACGAAGCATATATCGGATCACTAGCAACTAGTCTCTGTAATCGGATAATCATGACCTAGTCATACTATCCCGATAGCTGCAGCATTTAAGAGTACTAATTATGTATCCCTGTGTGATCATCATCTCAATATTACTGAAGTGATACTTCCATCTTGACATCACACCCAATACACTACGATTCTCAGTTTACCCAGAAGAGGCGTACACAGAACTTGTTAAAGCTCCGCACGACCAAAACCAAAGCGTACTGATTATCGCAAGTATTAGCGATGCAAGTCTCAGGTTAAGACCAACTACACCTACCCTGATTCGGATTCCCATAGACACATAGTCATACTACCAATAGGATTCCGATGGGTCTATCCAGAGCGAAGCTGTTCCCGATCCAACGGCTAACAGAACCTCATATCACACTTGCATAAGTATCCAATACTTAAATATATGAGAACTATGCCGTTAAGCTTCCATAACACGCACAAGTGTAATACTAGTCTATTCTGCATTATCGATGTCTAGTCTCAATAATACTATGACTATGGATATTTATGATTAAAACTTTCGTGGATTAATATTGTCTCATATCGTATGAATCCGGTACTAATCATATGGACTTTTATCATTTATATATCCAAGTAATCCAATTACAAATGATAAAAGAGCAATTTCATTTGTCACATAGTTAATTTGTATAAAGAACACCTGTAGGTACTGCATTTTTACATATAATTCTCGATGATGAGCCTCGTGCGGAGGCACTACCTTTAAGTCGCGAAGTCGCGGGAAATGGACGTCGGAAGGGAAAAGTCAGACATTGACATATTGTTGGATTTAATTCGCTTGTTTAGCTTTGGGTTTGCTCGTTGGACCTCCGTTTCAAAATTATCCTTGGCCCAAAACCCCCACAAGCCACACGCACATAAGACCATAAAACCAAACCAAATCAACACACCAAGCCCATCTAGAGTCTATCTGACGCCCATTAACAACAAAGCCACCCATCCACCAACTTATTCAAGCCATTTAATAGCCTCCTCAAAAGCCACCTCATAATAAATAGCCTCCCTCCACCAAGTCAAACACAACACACATCAAGCCTCCACCAAACAAACCCCACGCCATTAACAAAGCCACCTCACATCCCATTTTCAACATCAATCATCACCACCAAACTACAAAAATTAGCCTCCAATTAATGACCTTCACCAATGATGGCCTACCCAACTAATGCACCAACATTGCCTATAAAAAAGACAAAAATCCATCCATTCTACCCCTAGCTGATTCATACGAAAATACAAAGAAAAAATAAGCAATGTATTCACGCCCAAAACACCCTCAAGCTCCTCTCCAATGCCACACACAACAAACAACAGTGAACTACCCTCAATCTCAGGCCTAAACACTGCCAGAAGACCAGCCTCATTCACGCCTGAAACACTGCCTGAAACACAGCCACATTAATGCCTAAAACACTATTTGAAACACAGCCCCTGAACACGCCCAAAAGCTCCTAAATTCATCCCTTGAACACGTCCAACAGCCCCTAAAGTCAGCCTCTAAACACGCCCAAACAGCCCCTGAAGTCAGCCTTTGAACACGCCCCAACCAGCCCCTGAACACGCCCAACAGCCCCAAAGGTCATCCCCCGAACACTTCTGAAACACTGCTTGAAAGACAACCCCTGAACACGCCCAACAGCCCCTGAGACACAGCCCATGTAACCATAGAAAATACCCCTGAAATAGCCCATGACCACCAAAAATAGTCCCTTAACACAGCGAAAATAGTGACCAAAAAACAACAGAAAAACAGCAGCCTAAACAGCGAAACAGCGAAAGAAAATGTTGAACCAGTGAACCGGAGGAGTTGCAGAGCATCAACCCTTCCGATGGCCCTGTAACGTACTTCCGAGAGACGACACTAAGAGGTTAGACCTGAGAGCACCCATCTTATTTATCCTTCTTTATTTTTATTTATTTTTCTACTTTATTTCGCATGAGTATTGTGGATTGGTATGTGATATGACTTTGGGATGAATGGAATATGTGTTCCCTCTTGTGGTATATCGGATGGAAACCCATACATAAATTCTTTAGCCGAATCCGAATGGACGGTAATGTAGTTTATACTTGGGAAACAACTCCACGTACCGCTTGAGGGACACACATATTTCGTTTATCCAACCATGTATTTGGGCATGATTTAGTCGTTAGCATGTTATTTAATTTTTTAGCATGATTTAGTCGTTAGTAAGTTATTTATTTTGTTTAAGCATGATTTAGTATGTTATTTCTTTGTGCATGATTTAGTTATTTTCCATCGTATTAGGAATTTAATTCCGTTTATGTTTAGGTTGTTATTTATTTTTCGTGTTTGATAATTCAACATGCTCATTGTGTGATATTATATGTTTGCCGTTATGAGGACTTACTTTTAAAGCATGCAAACTTAGATATAGGATTTATTTTTATGAATGTGAACTAGATCTAGGTTATCCTCGAATATATATGTTGCATAGACTTGGTTAAATTATTGCACAAATCTATTCATTACAAATGTCATAAGTAAGGGACCATTCCGAACCCAACGGTTTGAGGTCTTCCCTTGCGAGGGGTGAGTGCGGCCTTAAATCATTTCCCAGTTCACACTGGGTGGTGACTCCTTTATTCTCCGGTTTAGTCCCCCGCGGGCTACTCCGTACTCCCTACCCGGTAGTGAGCCTGGAACAGCATCGCCGATTTCTGTGTCCTACAGTCTGGTGACTCCACTGGGGATAGAGAATTGGCCCCGAAATAATGTCTTGTAATGTTCGTGATTTGTGCTTTAAATTAACCATGTCCATTGTAGGTTTATGAAGTTTAATCAAAGGCATTTTTAAGGCTAGGTGATGGTTTGGTGTCTTCCTTCACTCACTACCTTTCTATAAGGAAAAGTTGTGAAGGCACCTAGATAATCATTACCCGTAGCTCACTGTGATAGACTAATTTGGAGGACTTGTTGTTTATTCCTGTCACCAAGGCGATAAGAGCCTAAGAGGCTTGGGTATTTAAGAGAGTTCGCTCCACCCTCATTCTGGGGAATCTACATCAAGAAATCCATTTGACAGTTAGTCACACACCGTAACTCATTGGCACGTACCTTAAGGTATAAAAAATGTGCGCTCACTTGGTCGCTCGAACCCTTGAGTGGGGAGTCATAGTTGTGGGTAATCCTTCATCAGCGAGAGCCTTTGTTTACACTATTGTAAACCCGCATATGAACTGTAGTTGTAGGACAAATATAAACTATTATGTTATGCTTCCGTTTAGGACCATCGTCATTTGGATTCAGTTGGACTTTTTGTCATGAGGTATGGGCTTGTTGGGCCATTTAAACTGAGAAGAGTCTGTGCTTTATGGTAATCGGGCTAAAAGCTTCTGACATGCCAATGGGCCATTTTGTGTTTAGGCCTTTTATCATTGGGAGTTGTTTAGCCATGTTATCGCAAAAGTGTAAACCTGTTGGACCTTTTCAACTGGGACAAGTTTGCACCTCGCAATAGTATGATTGAAGGCTTTAAAATGGTAATGGGCCGACTTATACATTCCATGCATCGCACGTATACATGCTAACATGCAGTTTTAAGAGACACCTTAGATACCCGTTGGGTTAGGGAAGAGGGAAGACTTGTCAAAATGCCGCTAGCGAACATGAGTGAATCAGAGAACGAGGTATCTCGTATGGATCAGCTGGAAAATAATCTCACTAAGGTTACCGAACAGTTTCAAGCTCTGACCACTGCTACGGCTAATACGGTTGTACCCCGTGCTAGGGGAGGCTCTGAGAATGTGAGGCGTGAGAACCCTCCAAACAGATTAAATGATGATATTGTTGGACAATTATGACCCATAGCGTCACTATTTGTACAGATCATGGTGTTGTTGTACAAATTAACTATGTGACAAAAGAGATTGTACTCTCATCATTTGTGATTAGATCACCTAGATGTATAAATGAAGAGAGGTCCATATGATTAGTTCCTGGATTGAGATGATATGAGACAATATGTATCAGTCCACGAAGGATTAATCATTAAATATCCCTAGTCGTAGTATTATCGAGACAGGACATCGATAATGCGGAATAGGCTAGTATTGCACTTGTGCGCGTTGTGAGGGCACAACGGCATAGTTCTCATATATATAAGTATAGGATACTTATGCAAGTGCGATAGGAGGTTGTGTTTCACCGATGGTACGGGAAACAGCTTCGCTCTGGATAGACCCCTCGGAATCCCATTGGTATTATGACTATGTGTCTATGGGAGGCCGAAATCAAGGTAGGTGTGTATAGTCTTAACCTGAGACTTGCATCGCTAATACTTACGACGATAATCGATAGACTTTGGTCTTGGTGGTACAGGGCTTTACCGGTTCTGCGTACACCACTTCTGGGTTTATCAGAGAGTCGTAGTGTATTGGGTGTGATGTCGAGACGGAAGTATCACTTCAGTCATAGTGGAGATGATGTCACGCAGGATACGGTATTAGTGCTCTTAAGTGCTGGCCGGCCATCGGGATATTATGACAAGGTCATGTATATCCGATTATAGAGACTAGTTACCAGACATCCGACATGTGCTTCGGACGGGGCAGACACTTATCCAGCCCCAGCCCTAGCACGTGACTATCCGATACTGGGCTGATATACGCAATACTACGGTATACTACGCTTGATACAGATCTATATATTCCTGTAAGAATATTTCTGGAGAATTGGGTAGGCATGGCGCTTTGCTAGAAGCCAACCTTGTCTTGTAAATCGGTATAAACGTAGTACGAGGTACTTACGTGTTCGGATAGTCCGACGACCGTATTTACTGCCAACATATCCGGAGATCTCATGGGTCGCTTCCCGAAGATTCACCGATGACGTATAACTCGCACTTAATTAATCTGGGATTAATTAGAAGAGAGAAAATTAATCTGGGATTAATCACGGAGATATTTTATCTGGGATAAAATATTAATTAAAGAGAGAGAACGATTAATTGGAATTAATCGATAAAATAATATATTTGATATATTATTAGAAATTGGATTTCGACGCGGAATTGAAATTAGATTTTAATTCGGGCGAACGAATTAATTTAGAATTAATTCGTTAGCGACGTGAATAGTGATTTCGCTAGGCGTAATCATTTAATTACGACGCGACGGAAAATTCGTTAATTTGGAATTAGCGAACCCGAGCCCGGGATTATTTGCGAGCGCATTCGCATTTGAATTCGAGTGCGGCACGCAAGTCAAATCGTGCGTCAAATCGCAAGTCACATCAAGCGTCAAATCAAATGTCACTTTGAGTGATGTGACATGTTGTCACTTGATTTGAGTGATTGATGTAGAAGTTGAAAAAGCAACTTTTGCTTTTACTTTTTGACTTTAGCATTTAATGAAAGTAAAAAGAATTGGTAAATGGTTTTTTTATTAATTTTAGAAATTATAAAAACTAAATTTCATTTTTCTTTTCTTTTCTCTCTCTCACTCTTCTTTTACGCATTTTCCATTCTCCCTCTCTTTTCTTCTTCTCTTCTCACGGCTTCAAGCCGATTTCTTCTCCAATTTCTGGTTGGACCGAATTGAGAGAAGCAAGGAAGAGAAGAGTGCTAGCACACCTTGGGTTATACATAGGTGATAGGGAAACGAATTTATGAGCTTGGAATCCATTTTGGAGCTTGAAGCTTGGAGCTTCAATGGAGGTCTCCATGGCCGAATTTTGAGGCATCCAAAACAGCCCCAACCGAGCATCACAGCAGCTCAATGGAGTCCAAAACTGAGCTTCAACCAGGAGGAAAATGGATCTTGTTCTTCGCATCCAAAACCGTTCAATGTGAGTAAAGTTTCCGCCTTATTCCTTTGTGTATTCATGCGATTTTATGCTTGATTTCATGATCTTGGGACCTATATTAGAACTCAACAATGGTATCTTGAGCTTTATCAAGCATGAAAAAGTTAGGGTTAAAATTGGGTAAACTCGATTTAGGCATGATTTGGTTGAATTGTTTGATGAAGTATGCTTGAATGAGGTTGAATTGAAGTTGTGTATGATCAATTTCATGAAATTGGATTGGATTCAATTTTCCCTAAATTTTGGGCATGACAAATTGGGTAAAATCAATTGAAGCATGATTTGATTAAATTGATTGATTAAGTATGCTTAAATGTTGTTGAATTAATGATTGATTGGATCAATTTGAAGAAATTATGTTTGGAACAAATTTCCCCAATTTTTTATGTTGGCATAAAGTGACAAATTTGGGTAAACTTGATTTTGAGCATATTTTGTGAAATTGGATGAATGAGAATGCTTAAAGTATGTTTAATTTAAGATTGATTGGATCAATTTGTTGAAATTGTGTTTGGAACAAATTTCCCCAAATTGCTTATGTTGGCCGAAATTAAAGAACCCTAATTTCTTGGTGATTTTGTTTGTTTGATCATTGGATGACTTAAAACAATTGGGTAATGTTGTTTTGAAGTTCAATTTGATTGAATTTTGATTTGGAACATTTTTCCAAATTAAAGTGGCTTGGCCGAATTCAATTGAATTTGAAATTCATTGTGTTTTTTTATTTTAATTCATTGGATGAATTGAATTGATTTGGGAAATGATGATTGTGGATTCGATTGGATTGAAACCGAATCGGATTGGAAAAACCCCTAATTGCCGAGAACAAAAGCATGTAAATTGGGTTTGATTTTAATAATTGTGTTGGACACTATTTAATGTTAAAGTGCATGATTAAGTATGCTAATTGATGTTTTAGAAATATTAATTGGGTGGTTAATTGTGTATTACACTTAGGTTAATTAATTATGAAATTAGAATTTTATAAGTTAATTAATTGGGCTTATTTTTGGAAATTGGGCCTTTAAGGTTGTGATTGGGCTTTTGGGCTTTGTTGTACAAAGTTGAGTTTAGGCAAATTTGGTTGGATCCAATTGGGCCTAAAACCGCATCCATAAAGTCCAATTATGACTTAATGGACCTTAATTATTTAATTGGGCCTAATGGGCCAAAATTGATTTCTGGGCTTATGGGGTAACTCCCGGATTGGATTTTGGTTATTCGGTTTGACCCGAGTTGACCAAAAGTCCACGCCTTATAGAAATTAATTAAAAGCCCATTGGACTTTAATTAAATAAACATTAGATGTTAATCGGGCTTTGAGACCCGTTGCGATTAAATTTGGAATTTAAGTCGTAAAGGTTCGTTAATAAAAGTGTAATATTTAATTTGGAATTAAATAGTGAATTAGAATTAAATGCGTATTAAATTGGATTTAATTATGTAGTTTAATTTAATTCAAGAATTCGTACTTTGAGTACTTATTCGCAAAACGAGTTTGACTCGAGCAAAAATCAAATCGTTGTTTGAACATTGGATGATCACTAATTATCAGATTAATTAATTGGATTAGATTGATTGATAACATGCTTGTATGAATACATGGTTGCGATGCATGAATAATGTATATCGGATGGATATTAGTCGGGTGGGACAATTTTGGAAATTGTAATAAATTTGATTTATTAATTGGACCTGCGTGTCCAGCCTTATCACCTCTATACTCTTTGTATTCTCTTCTCACCTATTCCCCTCAATGTAAATGAGGTTTCTTTAGAAGTGTAGTGTAACGGGTAGAAGTAAATACATGTGCTAGCTTTGGAGAGAGAAAATGAGAGATTTGATCTAGGATCAATGTAAAGTATCCATCCGCATATCATTATTATTTTATTTCATATGCGCTTTATTATGTGTTTAGAATGCATGTTTAAGGGTGTATGATGATGAGACCTTAATAAAGATAATAAATTGGTAGCCAATTGCACGCGAAAAACCCTCGCTCAATATCAAGTGTTTTTCCTTCCATTGAGTGATTCTACTCAAGATCCGAGATTGGCATTGGGTTGTTGGCCAAAGTCAAGCCCTTTGTCCGTCGAAGATGTGTTTGAATCACGAGAGCTTTGTTCCATATCGGTGTCTTGTCCAAGTTGTGGTTTGTTGGCCAAAGTCAAGACCACTTCTTGTCCATCGACATTGATTACGAAGCTTTCCATGGTCAATGGGTCACACTTGACTGGGATCACTAGGTTTGTTGTGCCAAAGCCAAGGCTTAGTTGATTCAGAGGAAAAAGGTTAGGTAATACATTGGATGTATTGGCATATATAAGATATATGTTTAGGATTTGGATATCCGCCTACTGGATCTAGGAATTGGATGGGATCCAATTGATCTTCGAGATCTACCTAGTTAATTATCATACAATTTGTTGGCCAAAGTCAAGATTGTGTGATATTTAACGGGATCCTAGCCCACTAGGAAACACGGTTTCCCGAGTACTCGACAGAGGGTTAGAGGCTCGCCGAAAAATAGTGGGAGGCAAGAATTGAATTTGCAATACTCGTTCAATTACTCGCCATACGCGCTCATTCAAATTATTTCGTCGTTAGATTAAATGTTAGTTGGACTAATATTTAAATTGTTGTTTTAATAAACAGTTGGACTGTATTATATTTGATTATATATAATTGGATTATATTAATCAATATATTTGAATTAATTAATTTCAGTTTACAGTTGATTTTATAGTTGGACTATAGTAATCAATGTAATTGAGGTTAATTAATTTAGATTATATTTGATTATATAGTTGGACTATTATAATCATTATAATAAATAGTACCACAAATCGTTGATTAAATAGTTGGACTATTAGAATCAAGATATAATGAAAGATTAGTGTTTAAACATAATCCTGGGGAAAATGTATTTAAACGATTTAATTTTCAAATTGGGAATAAAGTTTCAGGATGGTCCTGGAAATTAATAGGTTATTTTATTTGATAAAATAATATATTAAGCTTGTAGCGCAAGGCGCACCTTAATTCGATATTCCAGAAACACGAGGCTTGGCCAAAGGCTTCTGGAATGTTGAAACAGGCAAAATCATTATAATCTTCTGGGAAGATAAAGGACATATCCTAAGAAGGAATAGAAGACGAGCAAGGCTCTGACTTCAAATATGATTGTCATAATTATGTTCACAACTAGTATTGAAATTGGATTTTAAATACTTAGTGTGGTACATAAAATATATTGATGTTCAGAATCTGTTTTGAACAGGATACTGACTTCAATAGAGATTTATCTGCGAATTGGAAACAGGACGAAAGTCGCTGTTTTAACCGTAGATACCTGAATTTAGGAACTACCTTCGGGTTAGTACGTAAATTAGGAAACTGTTATAATGTATCTAGTTTGACTAGAAACATTATCTCTATATCGCGTATAACCCGCTGCGGGTGTACCTTTATATTCTAGAACACTAAAGTGTTTCATTATATAAAGATGATATTGAGATAAACACATTAGATGTGAATAACAGGATTTATATTTTGAATATAAATAATATCTCAAATATATAACATGACAAATAAATAGCTCAAACTGATTTGATCAGTTAAGAAACTTAATTGTGGCATAGTTGTCAGGGACACTATAAACAAGAATCGTATATCCGCACTTTTGAAGAGCGGATACCAGGACTGATTTGATTCCATTCAAATAAAGTCTACGAATCTAGTCTATTTGGGCAAAGTGCCTAAAACACTATTTACTTGGTAAAAGTGTAAATGCCACCGATCTGTTAGCCCTACTTCATAGTGAAGCAAGTGGGCCCATGTCTAGCTAGGCTAGATATGGATATGAATATTTCGTGACCTGTACGGATGTGGCATCGCGTATGGTTAGTGTTTCTTTTGAAACACAAATCGGAAACTTTTAGAGTTTCGACACGAAATAGACAAACAGATCGGCTAAAGTATTAAACCGTCATGGTAAGACTGTAATGGAAAATACTTAAGCAATAAGTTTCTAGTTTTTATGAAAGAGTATAGTATTCTTTCAAATAAGGACTCCTCCCGGAATACGTCAGTTTGACGGTGTGTCCGAACGGATTAACCGAATTTTGTTAGACATAATAAGGTTAATCACGAGTCGCTCTGAGCTACCATTTCCTTCAACGGATAAGCTTTAAACAGTGCAAGAACTTATTTTGAATAAGGTTCCATAATAATCTGTTTGACAGATATCATATTAGATATGAACGGGAAAGAAACCGGGTTTCTCATTCCTGATAATTTGGGTATGCTAGGCATATGTTTGGATGATACCAAACTAAAACCCAAATAGGATAAGTGCCAAATGTAGGTTATCCTAGGGATACCATAAGTATTGTACTTATACACCTCACAAGAGAACAATTAGATTGTTACTCACCATACGGTTTTCCTGAGAGGAATACCGATATGCAGTGGTAAGTGGGAGGATAGTATTACTCGATGGAAATCGGAGTAATACTGTTCAAGGCACTGAATCTTAATGGAACATGAATAGTTCATCCAGGATGAGACTATTACCATTAATCTTCGAATACACAAGAACCGCGTAGGTCGGACAGAGTCAGAAAACAACCTGGGGTATGGGTTTCTGATCTAACCTCATAAAGATGTGAATCTTATTGAGGAATACCAACTGACTACGTATGAGGAAGTGATACAAGATATCAACTCCCTAATTATGGCAAAGTGCCATATAATCCGAAATGGATTCCATGTATATCAACCAGTTTGGATACTAGTTGATGTACCACAAGGCATTGTGCCTAATGGTACTTAAAAGTCTTCTAGGAAGACATACATGGATGGCAACATACCAGCGTATAAAGCTAGGCTTTTAACGGAAAGGTATCGTTATCAACATTGTGTTGATTACGATTCAACCTTTTACCTGTTGCCACGGTAAATCCATTTGGATAATGCAGTTATTCGATCCATGATTGGATTGAAGCAAGCATTAGGTTCTTGGAATTATCGTTTTGATATAATCATAATGGTGTACGATTTAATTCAAAACGAAAATAATTCTTGTGTATATAAGGAGGTTAGTGGGAGCGCACTGACAGTGGTTGTCCTATAAAATAATGATAATACGTCATTTCTTGGAAATGATATTCCCATAAAATAATATCGGCGAAAGCTTGGCTTTCGAAATACTCTCCTAGAAACCGTACATTGAAAAATGTACAAGACCTGGTGTATCATACGCTTTGAGCATATGGATTCACAAACAGGCCAATCCGAGTGATAGTCACTGGATTAATATTAAGAACATCCGTTAGTATCTTAGAGAACTAAGGATGTTGTCTTAGTCTATGGAGAAGGAGAACTTAAAGTGACTGGGGTCACTGTAGCAAGTTTCATATAACCGATAAAGACGACTAAAAGTCGCAAACGGTACTATACAGTTTGAATAACGGTACAGTGAGCTGGAAATCTTCCATGCAAGATATTGTTACCGAATACAATAAATGCGGATTATTGCTGCAGCTGAGCAGCAATAGAAGTCATTTGGGTCGATACAAATCTAATTAGATTAGATATAGTTCTGTTAGCGGCTGAGCTAGGCGTCAGCACAGGCTAAAGAATTAATGGTCTCATCGACGATCCAGATATATACTTCTATATCATCTGATTCGTTCGGATCATACATCGTGGCGATGTGATGATCGTATAAATCGCATCAAACGATAATCATACAAATCCGCTGACGAAAACATTTTCTCAGCAGTTTGAGCCAACCGTACATAGTTCGGGTTTTAGACACTCGAGTGACTGGCTATAGGCCAAGTGGGAGATTGTTGGACAATTGACCCATAGCGTCACTATTTGTACAGATCATGGTGTTGTTGTACAAATTAACTATGTGACAAAGGAGATTGTACTCTCATCATTTGTGATTAGATCACCTTAGATGTATAAATGAAAAAGGTCCATATGATTAGTTCCTGGATTGAGAATGATATGAGACAGTATCAGTCCACGAAGGATTAATCATTAAATATCCCTTGTCGTAGTATTATCGAGACAGGACATCGATAATGCGGAATAGGCTAGTATTGCACTTGTGCGCGTTGTGAGGGCACAACGGCATAGTTCTCATATATATAAGTATAGGATACTTATGCAAGTGCGATAGGAGGTTGTGTTTCACTGATGGTACGGGAAACAGCTTCGCTCTGGATAGACCCCTCGGAATCCCATTGGTATTATGACTATGTATCTATGGGAGGCCGAAATCAAGGTAGGTGTGTATAGTCTTAACCTGAGACTTGCATCGCTAATACTTACGATAATCGATAGACTTTGGTCTTGGTGGTACAGGGCTTTAACCGGTTCTGCGTACACCACTTATGGGTTTATCAGAGAGTCGTAGTGTATTGGGTGTGATGTCGAGATGGAAGTATCACTTCAGTCATAGTGGAGATGATGTCATGCAGGATACGGTATTAGTGCTCTTAAGTGCTGGCCGGCCATCGGGATATTATGACAAGGTCATGTATATCCGATTATAGAGACTAGTTACCAGACATCCGACATGTGCTTCGGACGGGGCAGACACTTATCCAGCCCCAGCCCTAGCACGTGACTATCCGAATGTGATCTAGATATAGGTTATCCTCGAATTTATTTGTTGCATAGACTTGGTTAAATTAATGCACAAATCAGTTCATTACAAATGACATAAGTTAGGGACCATTCCGAACCCTACGGTTTGAGGTCTTCCCTTGCGAGGGGTGAGTGCGGCCTTAAATCATTTCCCTGTTCACACTGGGTGGCGACTCCTTTATTCTCCAGTTTAGTCCCCCGCAGGCTACTCCGTACTCCCGACCGGGCCACGAACCTGGAACCGTGTCGCCGATTTCTGTGTTCTACAACTCCATGTCTTTTACAAATAGTGATGCTATGTGTCATAATTGTCCAACAATAACCAACACTAGTACCGCAAAATACACAGATGTTTACAACTCATCTTCTTGAAGTGGCTTCCATTATTATATGTTTCTTTCTTAAATCTGGATGTCTTCAAGAGTGCAATGATGAGTTGAATTTATAGAACCTGAAAAGGGGTGAGTAATAATAGCACTAGTACCTGCCAAATGACAATTATTCATTAAACAGTAAAATAAATCGTGAAAGGTCAAAAAGGTCTGGATCCTATCGGAGAAAAAAGAAAATGACAAAAAAAAATCACAATTATTAGATATATACAGAGAGAATAATATTTACAAAATGTAACGGCTTGAATGACGTCTATGCGTCAGGGACAAGCTTCACATCCAATTTTCTTATAAATTGGCAAACATGGTCTTTTAGAGTCAGATTCCCGAGACTGTATTGTTGTATTTCTTTCGGAATTATGTATATAACATGTGAATCACATGATGCACATATCCATTGGGATGTGTCTCAAGAGTCTTATATATGTCATCCAAAGACTCCTTACTCAAGCCATCCCTAATGAATTTAATTTTATCTTCACGGTTATCATACACCATTCCTAAAGAACAACAATGAGTGTTACATGTCATGCGAGCACAATTATAACAAACACCCATTATTTTAGATCTTCTCTTTTTAGCATAGGTGCTTCCTTCTAAACCAGGCAGATGTAAAACAAAAGAGTCAGAAGACTCACCTGCCAATCGGACCTGTGTTTCAATAATCCAACGAATCTCATTAGGAATACCTTTGATCATCAATAGTCTCATCCATTCCAAGCGAGCTTTGTAGACTATCATCAGAGAGTTTTGAGGGAGAGAAGGAAATTACTTGTGAAGATTTGCGAGAACATCTTCCATCGTGAAATGACTTTACCTGCAAAAATTAAACACACAAAAATAAAACACACCAAATCACCATATATACACAAATTGCATGGGTTGCCTCCCAGCTAGCGCTATGTTTAAAGTCGTCGGCTAGACATGACTGCCCGAACGTTAGGCTGGATCTCAAAGTGTGACATTTTCATTTTTTCGATCAAATGATTCTCCCCAGTAGTGTTTGACACGCTAACTGTTTACATTGAAAGTTTCATTGGTGTTGGTATCAAGTAACTTAACCGCTCCATATGGTAAAACCTGAGTAATCACAAATGAACCTGACCACCTTGATTTCAACTTTCCAGGGAAACGTTTCAACCTTGAATTGTATAACAACACATGCTGCCTTGGTTCCAGTTGTCTGCGAACTATTTTTCGATCATACCATTTCTTGGTCTTTTCTTTGTATAATCTGGCATTCTCATAAGCTTATAGGAAAAATTCCTCCAATTCGTTGAGTTGGTGGAGTCTTTCTTCTCATGCTGCTTGTAGATCAAGATTTAACTTCTTCAGTGCCCAGTACGCCTTATGTTCAAGCTCAACTGGCAGATGGCACATTTTCCCAAACACTATTCGATATGGGGATATACCAATAGGTGTCTTGTAAGTTGTCCGGTAGGCCCATAATGCGTCATCCACTTTCGTAGACCAGTCCCTCCTTGTTGATCCAACGGTTCTCTCCAAGATTCTTTTGATCTCCATGTATGAAACTTCAACCTGTCCATTTGACTGTGGATGGTAGGCAGTGGCAACTTTATGAGTAACGATGTATTTGGATATAAGTGCATCAAAGTATTTGTTGCAGAAATGTGTTCCACCATCACTGATAATCGCCTGAGGTGTTCCGAAGCGAGTGAAAATATTCTTTTTAAGGAATTTAATCACCACTTTTGAATCATTGATGGTATACAATGGCAGTGCAATTGCTTAAACCCACTTAGAGACGTAGTCTACTACAACTAGTATGTACAGGTTTCCGAATGATGGAACAAAGGGTCCCATAAAATCAATATCTCATACATCAAATATCCCTTTCTTCAAAAATATTTTGTGAAGGTCCTTCATTTCTACTTGAAATATTTCCCGTTCTCTGGCACCTGTCACATTGAAGAGCAATTAGATAAGCGTCTTTAAAAAAGTGGGCTAGAACAAACCTGATTGAAGGACTTTGGCTGCAGTTTTATTTTCGCTGAAGTGTCCGCCGTATGGTGATGAATGACAATGTTGCAGAACACTGTTGACCTCCTCCTATGGAACACAACGTCTCAGTAATTGATTAGCACACCATTTGAATAGGTACGGCTCATCCCAGACAGAGTGCTTGACTTATTTCAAGAATTTCTTCCGTTGCTGAGTTGTGCATCAACGGCCATTTTCCCGATACTATATAGTTGACATAGTCAGCATACCAAAGGACATCCTGCTATTTCAAGGCAAACAACTGTTCATCTGGAAAAGTTTCTTTGATTGTCAGTTCTTTGGTAGTTGTTTCTCCATTCTCGAGCCTCGATAAGTGATCTGCCACTTGTTTTTTTTGTCTCTTTCTTGTCTCTGATCTCCACGTCAAATTCTTGTAATAGAAGTATCCAACGGATCAATCTGGGTTTGGCATCTTTCTTCGTGATCAGGTATTTGATTGTTGAATGATCTGTGTAGACACCACTTTTGGACCCAGCAGATAAGAGCAAAATTTATCAAAAGCGAACACAACTATATACAACTCCTTTTCAGTGGTTGTGTAGTTGAGTTGAGCTTCATTCAGAGTTCTGTTGGAGTAGTAAATAGTATGGAAAACTTTTTCTTTACGTTGTCCCAAAACTGCAACCTACAACAAAATCACTAGCATCGCACATCACCTCAAATGGAAGGGTCCAGTCTGGTGCTACTATGATGGGAGCAGAAACCAGCTTCTGTTTTAGGATCTCAAAAGCTTCGCAACATTCTTTGGTGAAGTTGAAAGCACGTCTTTCTCCAGAAGATTGCACAGAGGTTTAGCAATCTTTGAGAAGTCTTTGAAAAATCTCCTGTAAAAGCCAGCATGTCCGAGAAAGCTCTGAATCCCTTTTACAGTTGTTGGTGGAGGTAGTTTTTCAATTGTTTCAATCTTTGCTTTGTCTACCTCGATTCCCTTTTTGTGAGATCCGATGTCCAAGAACAATGCCTTCCTACACCATGAAGTGGCATTTCTCCTAGTTGAGTACCAGGTTAGTATCTTCACATCTTTGTAGCACATGTTCCAGATTTTGCAAGCAGTGGTCGAAAGAACCTCCAAACACAGAGAAATCATCCATGAAAAGCTCCACACTTTATTCCAACATGTCTGAGAAGATGGCCATCATGCAACGCTGAAATATGGCAGGAGCATTACATAGTCCAAATTGCATCCTGCGAAAAGAAAAAGTACCATACGGACATGTAAAAATGGTTTTCTCTTGGTCTTCTGAGGCGATGGAAATCTAATTATACCCCGAGTATCCATCCAGAGAGTAATAGAACTCATGTTCTGCTAGTCTGTCTAGCATCTGGTGAATGAATGGCAGCGGAAAATGATATTTCCTTGTTACTTTGTTCAGCTTCCGGTAGTCCATGCATACTCTCCATCCAGTCACCGTTATTATTGGAATCAGCTCGTTCTTTTCATCTGTGACTACATTAATTCCTCCTTTCTTCAGCACACACTACATAGGACTTACCCAAGTGCTATCAGAGATGGGGTAGATGATGTCGGCATCCAACCATTTGATGATTTCTTTCTTCACGACCTCTTTCATGATTGGATTTAGTCTATGTTGATGCTCCACTGTAGGTTTGTACTCGTCATTCATCATAATTTTGTGTATGAAAAATGATGGACTAATGCCTCGAATGTCATCTATAGTCCAGCCAATGGCTTTCTTGTGTTCTCGTAACACTCTCAGCAACTTTTCTTCTTACTTCAATGTTAGCGAAGAAGAAATAATCACAGGTAATTTAGAAGAGTTTCCTAAGAAAGCATACCTGAGATGGTTCGGGAGTAACTTTAGCTCCAGCTGTGGTGGTTCTTCAATTAAGGGCTTGATTCAGGGCTTTTTTGGTAGTTCCAGACTTTCCACTTGTGGTGTCGATTTGAAACGAAATGGTTTGTCAAGTTAGTTGATACATTCCAGAATTTCAGCATCTAGCTCGCTGTTAGTCATGTTGGTGATGTAAGCTTCAAGTTTATCTATGGGAATTGTATCAGTATCCTGGATGATACTATCAACAACATCAATTCTGAAACATTCCTCCTTCTTTTCATCACTCAGGAATTTCATGGCTTTGAAAACATTGAAGGTAACTTCTTGGTCCTACACTTTCATGGTTAGTTCTCATTTTTGTACATCAATAACAGTTCGACCTGTAGCCAAGAATGGTCTTCCGAGGATGATAGGTACATCTTTGTCTTCCTCCATGTCAATGATAATGAAATTTGTTGGGAGAATGAGTTTGTCGACTTTGACTAGCAAATCTTCAACTACTCCTCTCAAAAATACGAGCGTTCTATCAGCAAGTTACAGAGAGACAGAGGTGGGCATTGCTTCTCCAATTTGCAGTTTCCTATAAATCCAAAAAGTCATTAAATTAACACTTGCACCTAAATCACATAAAGCATTACCGATATAATGTTCTCCAATGGTGCATGGGACAGTGAAACTGCCAGGATCTTTCAACTTTGGGGGAAGTTTCCTCTGAATGATAGCGCTGCATTCTTCTATCAATGTTACTGTCTTGTAATCTCCCAATCTCCATTTTCGTGAAAGAATAACTTTCATGAATTTGACATAGTTGGGCATTTCTTCCAACGCTTTGTTGGTTTCTAATTAGGTCCCAGGAATGAAATCAAGCACAAAAACTCATGTGAATACACAAAGGAGAATGGTGGAAACATACTCATAATGAACGGATCTTGCGACGCGAAGAACACAAGCCTTCAAGATCCCTCAAAGGTCACGGCAGTAGCTTCTCCTTGTAGTGGACTGCTCGGTTTTGGTCTCTTTGGCTCCTTCGAGATTCGGCCATGGAAGACTCCATTGAAGCTCCAAGCTCCAAGCTCCAAGCTCCAAGCTTCCAAAGATGATTCCAAGCTCACGAAAATGCTACCATATCACTTTAGGATAACCCATTTGTGTGCTAGCACTTTGTCTTCTTCCTTGCTTCTCACGATCAAGCCAAGATCTTGAAGAAGAAGAATAAGAAGAAATGGCTCAAAGCTGAGAGAGAATATGAGGGAAATAGATGGTTTCCTAGAAATCGTAAGTGTGGAAAGAGAGAAGAAAGAAAAAAAAATTGTTTTATATATATATTTGATTTTCCAAAATCAAATACCAAAACCCTTTTTCCATTTACCAAAAAGTCAAAAAGCAAAAGGCAATTAATGCTTTTCAACTTCCACATCAATTACTCAATCAATCAATCAAATTGTCACATCATTCAAGTGTCATGTGATTTGACGCTTGATGTGACTTGCGTACCGCACTCGAATTCGAAATGTGAATGCGCTCGCAAACACACTCGGGCTCGGGTTTGCTAATTAAATGATTATGCCTAGTGAAAACACTATTCACATCGCTAACAAATTAATTCTAAATTAACTCGTTCGCCCGAATTAAAATCTAGTTTCAATTCCGCATCGAAATCCAATTTCGCATAATATATCGAATATATTATTTTATTGAATAATTCCAAATTAATCATTCTCTCTCTTTAATTGATATTTTGTCCCAGATAAAATATCTCCGTAATTAATCCGAGATTAATTTTCTCTCTCATCAAATTAATCCCAGATTAATTAAAGTGCGAGTCATACATCATCGGTGAATCTTCGGGAAGCGACCCATGAGATCCCCGGATATATTGGCAGTAAATATGGTCGTCGGACTATCCGAACACGTAAGTACCTAGTACTACGTTTGTACCGATTTACAAGACAATGTTGGCTTCTAGCAAAGCGCCATGCCTACCAAATTCTCCATAAATATCCTTATAAGAATATGTGATCTATATCAAGTGTATTATACCGTAGTATTGTGTTTGTCGATCCAGTATCGGATGTCCACGTGCTAGGCCTGGGGCTGGAATTGTGTCTGCCCCGTACGAAACACATATCGGATGTCTGGCAACTAGTCTCTATAATCGGATATACATGACCTAGTCATAATATCCCGATTGCTCGACCATTTAAAAGAACGAGTTCCGTATCCTATGTGACCATCTTCTCCATATGACTGGAGTGATACTTCCGTCTTAACATCACAGCCAATACACTACGATTCTCAATATATCCCGCATTGGCGTAAACCAAAGTATATTGATTGTCGCAAGTATTAGCGGTGCAAGTCTCAGGTTAAGAACAAATACACCTACCCTGATTTCGGACTTCCATAGACACATAGTCATACTACCAATGGAATTCTGAGGGGGTCTATCCAGAGCGAAGCTGTTTCCGTACCATCGGTAAAATACAACCTCCTATCACACTTGCATGAGTATCATATACCCAATATATGAGAACTATGTCGTCGTGCCCTCACAACGCGCACAAGTGTTATACTAGTCTTTTACTTATTTATCGATGTCCATTCTCGATAATACTCTGACTAGGGATATTGATGAGTGATAAATGTATCACTATTTCCCACTCATTTAACTTAATATTTTGTATAGTTTCTTGAGTTTTGTGAATATTTTGATGTGTTTTGTGTTATTTTGTAGATAAATAAAGTTTCAGGACATTCTGGAGGTGATTTGAAGCAAAACTGTGAAATTTGGTGAAATTTGGCAAAAAGGGTATTTTGGTAATTTTGGACTTCCCGACACAAATTTTGGTAATTTTGGGCATCCCGACACCGAAATAAAGTTTCAGGACATTCTGGAGGTGATTTGGAGCAAAACTGTGAAATTTGGCGAAAAGGGTATTTTGGTAATTTTGGACGTCCCGACACCGAGGGTATTTTGGTAATTGCACCACCATGACACGTGTCAAAGATTCAACGAGCCGTTTTTTTTAGCACACCATGCCACGTGTCGAAAATTCAGCGATCCAAAAAAAAAATTAAAAAAAATAAAAATCAGAAAAATAATAAAAAATAAAAAAATCAGAAAAATAATAATAAAATTAGATTTTTTTTTTTTTCCTATAAATAGATTTCGAATTTTTAGTTTCAAATGTACCTCTTCCTCTTGAAATCATTATAAAAAAATTGAGAGTTCTTCATATTTTCTTCTTTTATTCAGTTTTATTTACGCTTTGTAGTAGTAATTCTATCCATCCATGAGGGGGTAACGTCTCTATGCTGAGGTAATAAGGTAATTCTTTTACTTTTGCTATTTAGATTAATCTTCCTTAAAATATAATATATAAACTATTTAAAATCTGAATTAATAAAAGATACCGCCATTCTAGGTCGGTTGGTTTAAGTTTATATCTGTTCCGCCTTATGGCTGGTATATTTGAATTTGACTTAATCAGGATACCGCCATTCCGGACGGTTGGTTTAAAATATCACAAGGTTATATATTATATTATTGGGAGATATCTAAATAGTATATAGTAGAAGTTATTTCCTTTTACCTTAGCATTTCATTTATTTATTTTAATTACTTTCTGCAATTTCATTTTCTGTCTTTTAAGTTTATATCAGCTTTAGTTATGTGTTGTAACTAAGTTAAATATCTAGGGTTGTGATTAAATCTAATATCACCGGATTTAAAAAGGGTTAGATTATAGTTTGGGTAATTAAAGAGTTATTTGTTGAGTCATAATCTTAATGCTTTTTATTACTGATCACTAATAAAATTGATTAGGTAAACTGAAAATGAACTAGACATAGGGATTTTAAGTTTAAGACCTTAGTCTCAACAACCCACGATCTTCCTTAAGGATAGATAACCCTTTAATAGATTTCCTTACAGGATAGACATATACCTGTCGGGCGGGGGTAGTCATAATTGGAACTTAACCTTAATGAATCTAGGTAATTTAATTGACATAGACATATGGTTCAATTGGATTATAACTAGGTATTTGTAAATGATCATTCGAAAGAGGCTTTTACATAATTTAGTGTTCCGGATTAATATTCAATAATTATCCAACTATGATTAACTACTTCATATTTTAATTGATATTAGAAAGATTAACAACCCTAGATCTTTGAGTCTTTTATTTTCCTTAGTATTTTCTTTTGTCTTTTTATTTATTTATTTATTTAGCAAATCTTCAAAGCAGATCATTTCAAGCATCATTCACTTCTCCCTCAATTAGATATTTGTAAATAAATAGTATCAACAACTAATAACAATAGTAGGAATTAAGTCCTCGTGGGATCGATATTTTTATACTACTTGAACGATACGTGCGCTTGCGTTATACGTGTGTGTTTACGCCGGTCAAGTTTTTGGCGCCGTTGCCGGGGACTTATTTTTCTTGAGTTATTAATTTTGAAGCTATCTAATTTACTTGTATCTAATTTTCTTTGTTTTTTATCTGCAATTTTTATTTCTTTCTTTTGTTATCAGGTGATTAAAAAAATGGAACATTTTGAAACATTACGAGCTTTACTAGAAAAAGATACATCCCAAATCCAGGAGCAACAGTCTAGTTTTCTGAGGCCTGTTGTCCAGCCTAACAACTATCACTGGAAGCCAGAACCAAGCAACACTACATTTGCTCATCAAAATGAATTGGGGAGATGTGTAATATGTGATGGTAACCACCCGAGCGATCAATGTATTTATCTTTCAGAGTGGCAGAATTATTGGAATCATTCAAGGTATGTAGAATCATCACATTTTCCATCTTATCCACCATCCATCTATGATCTTTATCAAGAACCAGATCCATCAGAGGAAGATCAGTTGATTCACATGCTCAAAATTTGTTCGAGGAACGGGAAGCTCAATTTAATGTAAAAATTCAGAGTCAAGCGGCGTCTATACAGGATGACAGATCAAGTTAGACAATTAACAGATAACCTGAATCACATATCTCACGGAGCAAATTCAAATAATACTGAAGAAGCCTCCGAATATCCTGAGATTCATCATGACATCATAACAGAGGACGAGGCTGAACAGTATCAAGAATCAGAGGTATCAGTTCAGGAGCCTGCACCAACAAAGTCTCAATTTGATTTTTATTATTCTGACTCTGACGAGGATGAAGAAGCTGATTTCTTGTACTAACTGCACCAACAAGGAGGATGAAACTTCCATCCTCAGAATGAAGATCTTGGAGAATGCTTTGCACTAATGTTTGAGGACGATCTACCTAAGCCAATCAGTTCACTCAGATCAGGAGATGAAGACCTAAAATCTGACATTTCTTTATATTATTATTGATACTTCAGAGCATGCATTTCACAGATGACAGATGAAGAACTGAATACAGAAATCCTAAAATACATCTGTGAAGAAAAGGTGGAGCAAGAAGCAGAGCAAATAAAGGAGCAACTGTCTGACCATATTGAAAATCCAGAGCATTCAGGAGAAACATCGCTGTATCGGGGAATACAAATCAAAGATATCACCAGAAGTTTGTATAATGGAAATTCCATTCCAAATCAAGCACCATACAAGACCTCTTGATTTTCTTTCTTTCTTTTCAAGAATCACTGGAGCAACAAAGGTTAAAAAGGTGGCACAAGCACTGAATGAGACAAAACTCTTTTTGCCACTTTACCGTTGGAAGAGACCCTTCAAAAGCAACGCACATGGGAATGTCTTTAATCGGACATCCAAAACGACGCTGAAACCGCCTTGATAGATGGATTTCAGTCACGTCTGGCTGAAGACGAAAAATTTAGCGCTAGCAGGGAGGCAACCCATGCAATTTGTTATAATTTCTATTTTTATTTTATGTATACATGTTGTAGAGTTTTTAATTTTGTGTGTTATTTTTGTAGGAAAAGCACAAACGGAGCATTTTAAGACAGAAGGAATGGTGTTTGGCAAGAATATGAGATAATTCATTAGCGATGGCTGAGTAAGGAATGAAATCTTGAGACACATCCTAATGGATTTATATACCAAATGAGTGGCGTATTGCGTACACAATTCTGTTGCCTTAATTATTGCTTTGATTTGCTTTTCTTTTGTTATTTTCTTTATTTTCGTAGACAGGATCCAGACTTTTTGACCTTTCACGATTTCTTTTGTTTTATTTTGCTAACAAGCTTCCTTTGGAAGATACTAGTGCTATTATTACTCACCTTTTTTTTTTCAGGTATTATAAATTCAGCCCGTCATTGCACCTTTGGAGGCATTCAGAGTTAAGAAAGAAATACATACAAAAATGGAAGCCACTTCAAGAAGACGAGTTGAGAACATCTGTGTATTTTACGGTAGTAGTGTTGGTGCTAAACCACAATACATAGAAGCAGCACAAGAATTGGGTCGAGTCTTAGTTGCAAGGAATATGCACTTAATATATGGCGGAGGCAATCTTGGACTAATGGGGATCGTTTCAAAGGCTGTACAGGAAGGAGGCAGTCACGTTTTGGGAATCATCCCAAAACCCTTGGCAGAAGCGAATCTTATTGGATCATCAAACGGAGAGGAACTGATCGTGCCAGGTATGTCTGAACGACTGTAGAAATGATTACCGTTCTGATGCTTTTATTCGCTTTGCCAGGTGGCTTGGGCACATTGGAGGAAATTTTTATTGTTCTATCTTGGGCGAACTTGAACATACACCAGAAACCAATTGGGCTGCTTAACGTTGATGGATTTTATGATTTTCTTTGTGTGTTTCTTGATGATGCCGGAGAAATGGGTTCGTGTCAAAACCTATGAAAGAACTCCTTTTACTGCCAGGTCTGCTCCGGATCTAATAGACCAATTCTTAGCCTATGAACCACAAGTTGATCCTAACCTTTCAAAGATAAAATTGTCCGATGATGATCGTGGTAAGAAGCGTCGAATAAATCTGGATCTTAACCTTTAATTTTCTTGTAGTAATTCAGCTAACCAGGTACTATCTTCTAAACTCTTCTTCTACTGTTTAAGACATTGGGGACAATGTCTCATTTAGGTTTGGGGGTGAGGAATAGTTAATAGTACTTGTTTGTATTGTGTTTTTATTTTTTAGTCCAATTTTTTTTGAAAAATACAAAAAAATTAAAAAATTAATAAAAACAAAGGGCATATTTAAAGCTAGGTAATGGTTTGGTGTCTTCCTTCACTCACTACCTTTTTATAAGGAAAAGCTGTGGAGGCACCTAGATAATCATTCACTTGTAGCGTGTTGTGACAGACTAGTTTGGAGGACTCGTTGTTTATTCCTGACAACAAGCGATAAGAGCCTAAGGGGCTAGGGTACTTAAGTGAGCCTCGCTCCACCTTCCCTCTGGGGAATCTACAACGGGAAGTCCATTCGACAGTTAGTCACACACCATAAATTCGTTGGCACGTACCATAAGGTATAAAAAAGGTGCGTTCACTTGGTCGCTTGAACCCTTGAGTGGGGAGTCCTAGTTGTGAACAATCCTTCGTCAGCAAGAGCCTTTCATAAAAAAAAAAAAAAAAAAAAAAAAACACACTGTAAATTATAGTTATATGATCAGTAGAAATGTTTTGTTGTTATGTTGACTAAAAAGATGAAATTGGTAAGAAATAGCTGTGTAAGGAATTTCCACTCCTGAGACGTATTTCAAACCTAATTCAAAACAAGTTAATTTTTGTTTATTCACTTTTGAATTATTTAATCTGTAAATTCTCCATTAACTGACTAAAATGGATCTTCATATACTTAGTTGGCATATATTCAACATACATGGTAACATACGGACATAGGATAAAATTGAAAAGATTGCAATATTCAGTGCTATAGTTTAATTGGAGAAGCATCTCAAAAAAAAAGTGATGGAATAAAAAAAAAATGTCTGAGATCCGAGTTATTAAGTCTGTAAGGGTATTTTAATACCTAGTGCCCTAAAACCAACTGGTTTGGGAGTCACTGGCCCAACACTCGCTACATGGATCAAAAAGATGATAGAAAAAAAATACATATATCTGAAGTCTGAGTAATTAAGTCATTAGGGGTGTCTTAACACCTGATGCCCTAAAGCCAACTGGTTTGGGAGACACCGACCCAAAGCTCGCTACATAGATGGAAGATATTGTATATAAATAAAAAATAGAAAAGAAAAAAATCAAAGAAAAATCAGAAAAATCAGAAAATTTATTCCATTACTACAAAAGGTGTGAAATCTGATAAAACTTTAGGACAAAAATATTACTCTCTTATCAACTGCACTTATGACCGTTGTGGGCGAAATGAGTGTTTTTAATATTATGTTGGCTGTGTATATGAAGAAATGGTAAAAATAATCGGAGAATTTACTTATTTAATATTTAGAATGAAATAAAACAACTAATAAACTTGGAGTAGAAGTTTCACCTAATTAGTCACTAACTTCTTTATTCTATTTTCTCTTGTCTTTTTGCTTTTGTGTGCATTAGTTTCACTTCCTTTTTACTTTTATAAAATGTTTGTGGGTATCATTGCTGTAAATCCTCACGAGACTACAACTCGTCCACTAGGGACACCTAGGGGTTTAAAGGCTTGTTGCATATGCTAAATGCAATCGTGATCCCTACGAAAGTGGCTTAGTTAAATTTACTATGTTATTTTATTTTGCTCGAGGACTAGCAAAATGTTAGGTTTGGGGGTGTGATGAGTGATAAGTATCACTATTTCCCACTCATTTAACTTAATATTTTGTATAGTTTCTTGAGTTTTGTGAATATTTTGATGTGTTTTGTGTTATTTTGTAGTTAAATAAAGTTTCAGGACATTCTGGAGGTGATTTGAAGCAAAACTGTGAAATTTGGTGAAATTTGGCAAAAGGGTATTTTGGACGTCCCGACACAAATTTTGGTAATTTTGGGCATCCCGACACCGAAATAAAGTTTCAGGACATTCTGGAGGTGATTTGGAGCAAAACTGTGAAATTTGGCGAAAAGGGTATTTTGGTAATTTTGGACGTCCCGACACCGAGGGTATTTTGGTAATTGCACCACCATGCCACGTGTCAAAGATTCAACGAGCCGTTTTTTTTAGCACACCATGCCATGTGTCGAAAATTCAGCGATCCAAAAAAAAAAATTATAAAAAAATAAAAATCAGAAAAATAATAAAAAATAAAAATCAGAAAAATAATAATAAAATTAGATTTTTTTGCCTATAAATAGATTTCGAATTTTTAGTTTCAAATGTACCTCTTCCTCTGAAATCCTTATAAAAAAATTGAGAGTTCTTCATATTTTCTTCTTTTATTCAGTTTTATTTACGCTTTGTAGTAGTAATTCTATCCATCCATGAGGGGGTAACGTCTCTATATGCTGAGGTAATAAGGTAATTCTTTTACTTTTGCTATTTAGATTAATCTTCCTTAAAATATAATATATAAACTATTTAAAATCTGAATTAATAAAAGATACCGCCATTCTAGGTCGGTTGGTTTAAGTTTATATTTCTGTTCCGCCTTATGGCTGGTATATTTGAATTTGACTTAATCAGGATACCGCCATTCCGGACGGTTGGTTTAAAATATCACAAGATTATATATTATATTATTGGGAGATATCTAAATAGTATATAGTAGAAGTTATTTCCTTTTACCTTAGAATTTCATTTATTTATTTTAATTACTTCTGCAATTTCATTTTCTGTCTTTTAAGTTTATATCAGCTTTAGTTATGTGTTGTAACTAAGTTAAATATCTAGGGTTGTGATTAAATCTAATATCACCGATTTAAAAAGGGTTAGATTATAGTTTGGGTAATTAAAGAGTTATTTGTTGAGTCATAATCTTATTGCTTTTTATTAACTGATCACTAATAAAATTGATTAGGTAAACTTAAAATGAACTAGACATAGGGATTTTAAGTTTAAGACCTTAGTCTCAACAACCCACGATCTTCCTTAAGGATAGATAACCCTTTAATAGATTTCCTTACAGGATAGACATATACCTGTCGGGCGGGGGTAGTCATAATTGGAACTTAACCTTAATGAATCTAGGTAATTTAATTGACATAGACATATGGTTCAATTGGATTTAACTAGGTATTTGTAAATGATCATTCGAAAGAGGCTTTTACATAATTTAGTGTTCCGGATTAATAATTCAATAATTATCCAACTATGATTTAACTACTTCATATTTTAATTGATATTAGAAAGATTAACAACCCTAGATCTTTGAGTCTTTTATTTTCCTTAGTATTTTCTTTTGTCTTTTTATTTATTTATTTATTTAGCAAATCTTCAAAGCAGATCATTTCAAGCAATCATTCACTTCTCCCTCAATTAGATATTTGTAAATAAATAGTATCAACAACTAATAACAATAGTAGGAATTAAGTCCTCGTGGGATCGATATTTTTATACTACTTGAACGATACGTGCGCTTGCGTTATACGTGTGTGTTTACGCGCCGGTCAGATATTTAATGATTTATCCTTCGTGGACTGATACTGTCTCATATCATTCTCAATCCAAGAACATCACAGGACCTCCTATCATTTATATATCTTGGTGATCTAATCACAAATGATAAGAGTGCAATCTCATTTGTCACATAGTTATTTGTACAACAACACCGTGATCGGTACAAATAGTGACGCTATGGGTCATAATTATCCAAAAATCTCCCACTTGGCCTATAGCCAGTCACTCGAGTGTTTGACACCCGAACCAAGTACGGTTGGCTCAAACTGCTGAGAAAAGGTTTTCGTCAGTGGATTTACATGATTATCATCTTATGCGATTTATTCGATCATCACATCGCCACGATGTATGATCCGAACGAATCAGATGAATATCGAAGTATGTATCTGGATCGTTGATGAGACCATTGATTCTTTAGCTTGTGTTGAAGCCTAGCTCAGCTGTTAATAGAACTGTATCTAATCTAATTAGATTTGTTATCGACCCAAATGGCTTCTATTGCTGCCTCAGCTGCAGCAATAACCCGCATTTGTTGCTTATTCAGTAACAGTATCTTGCTTGGAAGATTTCCAGCTCACTGTACCGTTATACTATTGTATAGTACCTTTGTTACGACTTATAGTCATTTTCATGAAAGCCAAGCTTTCACCGATTATATTATAGGAATATCATTTCCAAGAAATGATATATCATCATTACTCAGGACATTCACTGTCAGTGCGCTCTCACTAACCTCCTTATATACACAAGAATTATTTTAGTTTTGAATTAAATCATACACCATTATGATTACATCAAAACGATAATTCTTAGAACTTAATGCTTGTTTCAATCCATCTATGGATCGAATAACCTGCAACCCTAGTTTGCTTGTTATGGTTTGAAAAAACCGTCAAGATGTTGTAAACATCCTCCGAAAGGTTTCCGTTAAGGAAAGCGGTTTTCCCGTTTAGTTGCCATATTTCATAAATGAAACATGCAGCATCAGCAAGCATTGTCGAAATGGATTTTCTGTGGCAACAGGTAAAAGGTTTCGTCGTAATCAACATAATGTTGATAACTCTACATTTTCGCTACAAGCCTAGCTTAGTACGTTGGTATGTTGCCATCCATGTATGTATTCCTTGAAGACTTATATAGTACCAATAGGCACAATGCCTTGCGGTACGTCAACTAGTATCCAAACATAGTTGGTATACATGGAATCCACTTCGGACTTTATGGCATTTTGCCATAATAGGAGTCGATACCTTGTATCACTTCCGCATATGTAGTCTGTTGATTTTCCTCAATAAGATAGACATCTTTATGAGGTGAGATCAGAAACCCATACCCCAGGTTGTTTTCTGATTCTCTCCGACTTACATGGTTCTTGTGTATTCGAAGATTATTGGAATAGTTTCATCATTGATGAACTATTTGTGTTCCATTAGGATTCGACGCCTGGAATAGTATTGCTCCAATTTTCATCGAGTTTTACTATCCACCCACTTACCACTGCATATCGGTATTCCTCTCAGGAAAACCGCATGGTGAGCAACAATTAAATTGTTCTCCCGTGAGTTTTATAAGTACTATACTTATGGTATCCCTAGGATAATCTACAATTGGCACTTATCCAATTTGGGTTTCAGTTTGGTATCATCCAAACATATGCCTAGAATACCCAAATATTCAGGAATGAGAAACCTGGTTTTTTTCCCGTTCATATCTAATATGATATCTGTCAAACAGATATTTATGGAACCTTATTCAAAATAAGTTCTGCACTATTAAGCGTATCCGTTGAAGGAAATGGTAGCTCAAAGCGACTCATGATTAACCTTATCATGTCCAACAAAATTCGGTTTATCCTGTTGGACACACCGTCAAATTGACGTGTTCCGGGAGGAGACCTCATTGAAAGAATACTATACTCTTTCAAGTATTCGAGAAACTCATTGCTTAAGTATTTTCCATCATGGTCAAACCGTGATGGTTTAATAGTTTACCCGATCTGTTTGTCTATTTCGTGTCGAAACTGTGAAAGTTTCTGATTTGTGTTTCAAAAGAAACACATAACCATACGCGATGCCACATCCGTAAAGGTCACAAAATATTCATATCCACATCTAGCCTAGCTAGACATGGGCCCACTTGCTTCACTATGAACTAGGGCTAACAGATCGGTGGCACTGGCACTTTTACCAAGTAAATAGTGTTTTAGGCATTTTGCCCAATAAACTAGATTCGTAGACTTTATTTGATTGGAATCAAATCAGTCCTAGTACCCACTCTTCAAAAGTGTGGATATACGAGTCTTGTTTAAATTGTGTCCAAGACAACAATGCCACATACAAGTTTCAACTGATTAAATCGGTTTTGAGCTATTTGTTTGTCATGTTATATGTTTGAGATTTTATTTATATTCAAAATATAAATATTGTTATTCACATCTAATGTGGTTATCTCAATATCATCTTTATATAACAAAACACTTTAGTGTTCTTGAATATAAAGGTATATCCGCAACGGATTATACACTAATATAGAGATAATGTTTCTAGTCAAATTAGTTACATTATAACCGTTTCCTAATTTACGTACATACCCCAAATCGTAGTTCCTAAACTTAGGTATCTACGGTTAAAACAACGACTGTCGTCCCGTTTCCAATCCGTAGATTAATCTCAATAGAAGTCAGTATCCTGCTCATAGCAGATTCTGAACATCAGTACATATTTATGCACCACATTAAGTATCTAAAATCCAATTTTAATACTAGTTGTGAACATATATATGACAAACATATTTGAAGTCAGAGCCTTGTTCGTCTTCAATTCCTTCTTGGGATATGTCATTTTATCTTCCTAGAAGATTATAATGATTTTGCCTTTGCCATTTTCACATTCCAGAAGCCTTTGGCCAAGCCTTGGCCATTTGGAATATCGAAGTAAAATGCGCATTGCGCTACTTGCATTATTGCAATATTTACATCTAAAATCTAAGTATAGATTTATGAAGATCCTTCAATTTCAATATCATACTTTAAGAATCTAATCCTTAGTTCTGATAAAGAAATTAAGGAGTCTATATGACAAGTATAATGGATTAAGCACTAAAGTTATCATTACATGAATATTCCAAATATCATGTTCCACTTATTTGCTTAACTCCAGGCTTAGGCCTAATATGTTATTTTCTCAATTAAAGTAACTTATTAGTTTCTAGGACCATCCTGAAATTATTCCCAATTTGAAAATTATAGTCGTTTAAATACATTTTCACCCAGGAATATGTTTTAAACACTAATCTTTCAATTATATCTTGATTCTAATAGTCCAACTATTTAATCAATGATTTGTGGTACAATATATTATAATGATTATTATAGTCCAACTATACAATCAAATATAATTTAAATTAATTAACCTCAATTATATTGATTACTATAGTCCAACTATAAAATCAACTATTAATTTAAATTAATTAATTCAAATATATTGATTACTATAATCCAATTATATAATCAACTATAATACAGTCCAACTGTTTATTAAAACAACAATTTAAATATTAGTCCAACTAACATTTAATTTAACGACGAAATAATTAATGATTAAGCGCGTATGGCAAGTTACTAAACGAATATTGCAAATTTAATACTTGCCTCCCACTAATTTTCGTCGAGCCTCTAACCCTCTGTCGAGTACTCGGGAAACTGTGTTTCCTAGTGGGCTAGGATCCCGTTAAATATCACACAATCTTGACTTTGGCCAATAAATTATATGATAATTAACTAGGTAGATCTCTAAGATCGATTGGATCCAATCCAATTCCTAGATCCGTTAGGGGGACATCCAAGTCTGAAACATATATCTTATATATGCCAATACATCCAATGTATTACCTAACATTTTTCCTCTGAATCAACTAAGCCTTGGCTTTGGCACAACAAACTTAGTGATCCCAGTTAAGCGCGACCCATTGACCATGGAAAGCTTCGTAATCAATGTCGATGGACAAGAAATGGTCTTGACTTTGGCCAACAAACCACAACTTGGACAAGACACTGATATGGAACAAAGCCTTTGTGATTCAAACACATCCTCGACGGACAAAGGCCTTGACTTTGGCCAACAAGCCAATGCCGTTTTGGATCTTGAGTAAGAATCACTCATTGGAAGGAAAAACGCTTAATATTTAGCGAGGGTTTTTCACGTGCAAATTGGCAACCAATTTATTATCTTTGTTAAGGTCTCATCATCATACACCCTTAAACATACATTCTAAACACATAATAAAGCGCATATGATAAAATAATAATGATATGCGGATGTATACTTTACACATTGATCCTAGATCAAATCTATCTTTCTCTCTCCTGCTATCACATGTATTTACTTCTACCCGTTACACTACACTTCTAAACAAACCTCATTTACATTGAGGGGAATAGGTGAGAAGAGAATACAAAGAATAAGGAGGTGATAAGGCTGGACACGCAGGTCTAATTAATAAATTCAAAATTTATTAGAACAATTTCTAAAATTGCCCCACCCATCTAATATCCATCCGATATACATTATTCATGCATCGCAACCATGTATTCACACAAGCATGTTATCAATCAATCTAATCCAATTAATTAATCTGATAATTAGTGATCATCCAATGTTCAAACAACGATTTGATTTTGCTCGAGTCAAACTCGTTTTGCGAATAAGTACTCAAAGTACGAATTCTTGAATTAAATTAAACTACAAAATTAAATCCAATCCAATTTGTATTTAATAATAATTCACTATTTAATTCCAAATTAAATATTACACTTTATTAATAAATATTTTACAATTTAAATTCCAAATTTAATAGTTACGGGTCTCAAAACCCGATTAACATCCAATGTTTATTTAATTAAAGTCCAATGGGCTTTTAATTAATTTCTTGAGGCGTGGACTTTTGGTAAACTCGGGTCAAACCGAATAACCAAAATCCAATCCGGGATTTACCCCATAAGCCTATAAATCAATTTTGGCCCATTAGGCCCAATTAAATAATTAAGGTCCATTAAGTCATAATTGGACTTTATGGATTCGGTTTTGGGCCCAATTGGATCCAACCAAATTGGCCTAAACCTAACTTGGTATAACCAAGCCCAAAAGCCCAATTACAACCTTTAAGGCCAAAATCCAATCTTAACCCAATTAATTAACTTATAAATTCCAAATTACACAATTAATTAACCTAAGTGTAATACACAATTAATCTCCCAATTAACATTTCTAAAACATCAATTAGCCTAATTAATCATGCACTTTAACATCAAATAGTGTCCAACACAATTTAATCAAAATCAAACCCATTTCATGCTTTATACTTATTGGCAATTAGGGGTTTTTCAGTCCGATTTGGTTTCAATCCAATTTAATCCACAATCATCATTTCCCAAATCAATTCAACTCATCCAATGAATCAAAATCAAAAAACACCATGAATTTCAAAATTTAACAAGTTTCGGCCAAGCCTTTAATTTGGGGAAAATTATCCAATTCAAAATTCAATCCATTAACCTCAAATCAACATTACCCAATTATTTTAAGTCATCCAATGATAAAAAAAACAAAAAAATTACCAAGACATTTAGGGTTATACATTTTCGGCCAAGCCTCCATAATTGGGGAAAAATATTCTAAAACAAACCAATTTTCTTGAAATTGATCATGCACAACTTCAATTAATCAACATCCAAGCATGCTTAATCAATCAATTTAACCAAATCATGCTCAAATTGATTTTGCCTAATTTTAAACCCTAAAAATTTCATGCTTGATATAAGCTCAAGATACGATTGTAGGTTTCTAATTAGGTCCCATGAATGAAATCAAGCACAAAAACGCATGTGAATTCACAAAGGAGAATGGCGGAAACATACTCACAATGAACAGATCTTGCGATGTGAAAAACACAAGCCTTCAAGCTCCCTCAAAGGTCACGGCAGTAGCTTCTCCTTGCAGTGGACTGCTCAGTTTTGGTCTCTTTGGCTCCTCCATGATTCGGCCATGGAAGACTCCATTGAAGCTCCAAGCTCCAAGATTCCAAAGATGATTCCAAGCTCACGAAAACACTGCCTATCACCTTAGGATAACCCATTTGTGTGCTAGCACTTTGTCTTCTTCCTTGCTTCTCACGGGCAAGCCAAGATCTTGAAGAAGAATAAGAAGAAACGGCTCAAAGCCGAGAGAGAAGAGAGAGAAAGAGATGGTTTCCTAGAACCGTAAGTGTGGAGAGAGAGAAGAAAGAAAAAAAATGTTTTATATATATATTTGATTTTCCAAAATCAAATACCAAAACCCTTTTTCCATTTACCAAAAAGTCAAAAAGCAAAAGGCAATTAATACTTTTCAACTTCCACATCAATCACTCAATCAATCAATCAAATTGTCACATCACTCAAAGTGACATGTGATTTGACGCTTGATGTGACTTGCGTGCCGCACTCGAATTTGAAATGCGAATGCGCTCGCAAACACACTCGGGCTCGGGTTCGCTAATTCTAAATTAACAAATTTTCCGTTGCGACGTAATTAAATGATTATGCCTAGCAAAATCACTATTCACATCGCTAACGAATTAATTCTAAATTAACTCGTTCACCCGAATTAAAATCTAATTTCAATTCCGCGTCGAAATCCAATTTCGCATAATATATCGAATATATTATTTAACGATTAATTCCAAATTAATAGTTTTCTCTCTTTAATTGATACTTTGTCCCAGATAAAATATCTCCGTAATTAATCACAGATTAATTTTCTCTCTCATCAATTAATCCCAGATTAATTAAAGTACGAGTCATACATCATCGGTGAATCTTCGAGAAGCGACCCATGAGATCCCCGAATATGTTGGCAGTAAATACGGTCATCGGACTATCCAAACACGTAAGTACCTAGTACTACGTTTGTACCGATTTACAAGACATGGTTGGCTTCTAGCAAAGCGCCATGCCTACCCAATTCTCCAGAAATATCCTTATAGGAATATGTGATTTATATCAAGCGTAGTATACCGTAGTATTGTGTATGTCGATCCAGTATCGGATGTCCACGTGCTAGGCCTGGGGCTGGATTTGTGTCTGCCCCGTACGAAGCACATATCGGATGTCTGGCAACTAGTCTCTATAATCGGATATACATGACCTAGTTATAATATCCCGATAGCTCGAGCATTTAAGAGAACAAGTTCCGTATCCTATGTGACCATCATCTCCATATGACTGGAGTGATACTTACGTCTTAACATCACACCCAATACACTACGTTTCTCAATATACCCAACATTGGCGTACACAGAACCTATTAAAGTCCTGGACGACCGCAACCAAAGTATATTAATTGTCGCAAGTATTAGCGGTGCAAGTCTCAGGTTAAGACCAAATACACCTACCCTGATTTCAGACTTCCATAGACACATAGTCATACTACCAATGGAATTCTGATGGGGTCTATCCAGAGCGAAGCTGTTTCCCGTACCATCGGTAAAACACAACCTCCTATCACACTTGAATGAATATCCTATACCCAAATATATGAGAACTATGTCGTCGTGCCCTCACAACGCGCACAAGTGTAATACTAGTCTTTTACGTATTTATCGATGTCCAATCTCGATAATACTCTGACTAGGGATATTTAATGATTTATCCTTCGTGGACTGATACTGTCTCATATTATTCTCAATCCAGGAAAAAATCACATGGACCTCCTATCATTTATATATCTTGGTGATCTAATCACAAATGATAAGAGTGCAATCTCTTTTGTCACATAGTTAATTTGTACAACAACACCATGATCTGTACAAATAGTGACGCTATGGGTCATAATTGTCCAACACGCTTCTGTAAATGGAATGTTGATATGCAACTTTTTGAAGAACTCCATTAATCGAGCAAACTGCTTGTCCAGTTTACTTTTATAGAGTCGCTGTGGAAAAGGTGAAGGTGGAGTGATTATTTCTTGCTCTTTTTCCTTTGCTTCTTTTTCCTCCATCTGTGGTACTGCATCTTTTGGAACTTCCTCAATGGATGCCTTGATTCCAACATCTTTGTTGATTTTAGTACCTCTTTTCAAAGTAATGGCTTGAAATTGCTCATTCCCTTGGTTCCTTGGATTTGGTTCTGTGTTGATAAGAAGGTTACCTGGCGATAGTAACTCTGAGCATTAGCCAGTTGTCCAATTTGATTCTTAAGTGCTTTAATGGAAGGTGATTGGCTCTGAAACATAGCATCATATTTTTTTAACTAGGCTAGCACTTATGATATTCCTGATTCTTTTTCATGCTCATGGCCTTTGTTTTGTTGTTGGAATCCAGGTCGTGGATAGTTGTTTTGCCCTGAATTGTTGCTCTATACGATATTGGGATGATTCCTCCACCCTGGGTTGTAGGTGTTGGAATATGAATTGTTCCCCTATCTGTTGAAATTGTTGACATAATTCACCGTTTCTTCATGTTGGTTTGTTTCTGGTGCTCCTCCATGTGGTGAACTTGTGGATCCAGCATTACCTTGTATGCTAAGAGTTTCCATGAATTTGCATATCTGATCCAGCTTGGCATTCAATGTTGTGTTAGCTCCATCTTCATAAATTCCAGCAATTTGTTGGATCATGCTCATTTCTGTTGGCCACAAGGAATTATTGTTGGCCATTTCTTCAATTATGTCACAGGCCTGATCTTCTCCTTTTGCCATTAAAGCACCTCCAGCAGCAGCATCAATTATGGTTCTCATTATTCCAGAAAGTCCATTATAGAAAGTTTGGACTTGTAGCCATTTTGCAATTTCATTGTGGGGACATTTTCTGAGTAAATATTTGTACCTTTCCCAAGCTTCGCAGAGAGATTTCGAGTCTTGTTGCACAAAGGATGTGATGTCATTCCTCAGCTTTGCAGTTCTGGCTGGTGGAAATTACTTTGCAAGGAATTTTGTGGCTAGAGTGTTCCAAGTTGTGATGGAACCTGCGGGTAGTGAATGTAGCCAAGCTTTAGCTCTGTCTTTCAAGGAATATGGGAAAACATGCAGTCTTATTGCTTCTTCAGCTGCTCGGTTGTAGTTAAAAGTGCCGCAGACTTCCAGGAATTTGCTGATATGTGCATTAGGATCTTCAGGTGCATTCCCCCCAAACTGAACTGACTGTTGTATCATCTGAATGCATGTTTTGATGTCACATGCATTTGCTGGTAAATAAGGAAGTACAATACAAGAAATGAAGTCATCAACCACCGGAATAGTTATGTCTCGAATGGGAATTAGTGGTGCAACCTCCAAAGGTTCAGGTTCCATGTTGACTAATTCTTCTTGGCATTCTTGCCTTTCCCTTCTCAACTGTCTGATGGATCTTTCAATCTCTGGGTCAAGCGGTCAGATTTCAAAGTTTCTGGTTCGTCTCATGTAGTGTCTGAGAACCTGAAACACAATAAAACATAAGTAATAAGTAAAAAGAAAATTACTATAGGACACAGAAGTGGACGATGTTGTTCCAGGCTCGCGGCCCGGTTGGGAGTATTAAATAGCCCACGGGGGAACTAAACTGGAGAAATAACATGGAGTCGCCACCCGGTGTGAACCGGGAAAATGATTTAAGGCCGCACTCACCCCTCGCAAGGGAAGACCTCAAACCGTTGGGTTCGGAATGGTCCCTTACTTATGCCACTTGTAATGATATGATTTGTGCAATAATCTAGCCAAGCCTAAGCAACATATATTTCCAAGGATAATCTACTTCTAAGTTCATGCATAAATTGGAATAACGACAAGCATATAATTTCATATACACATTATATTGATAAACACAGAGACGCAAATAAACAATCATTGTACAAGCATGCATATTAAAGAGAGGCAATTAAGTGCATAAATATTGAAGAGAGCTACCTAAACATATGATGGGGAAGAGAATGATTAAGGGAACAAAATGCATGAAACATGATAAAGGAATTTGTCCAGTGTGTGCGCGTTCATGTAGAGTTCGTAAACGTATTCGAATAGTAAACATAATGCAAGCATTCGAGTAGCGTTTGATAACGCGTTCGAGCGATAAATAGAATGCAAGTGTTCGAGCAGTGTTTGATAACGCGTTCGAATGATAAACAGAATGTCCACATTCGTATAATGTTTGATAATGCTTTCGAATGAGATGAGACCTGATGCATGATATAATAAAATACATGCGCGTTCGAGTAGCTTTCGTAAACGCATTCGAACGGTAAACAGAAAACAAGAGTTCGAGTAGCGTTCTGATACGTATTCGAACGAAAATAAGACAGAATGCATACGTTCATGTAGCATTCGTAAACACATTCGAACGAGATGAGATAGAATGCATACGTTCGTGTAGCATTCGTAAACGTGTTCGAACGAGATGAGACAGAATGCATACGTTCGTGTAGCGTTTGGAAATGCGTTCGAACGAGATTGACAAAAATGGCATCCGAAATGACACAAACATATATATGGATAAAAAAATACACAATGTAGGACCTCGTGGGCCCGATGGAACACGTTTCACATTCAATCGGGTGCACCTCGTCCGGCGCGGCAAAACATCGTGGAAAAGGTAGCCTTTAGCCATTTCCTTTGAATATAGGACCTTTAATCCACCCTAATTAGACTATGCGCGTAAGAATGCAATCCATGCATAAATAAAGCACTGATATGCAAAGGGTAAATGACATAATAAAAGGCGCGGTAAAACATCGTGGTAAAGGTAGCCTTCAGGAATTTCCCTCAAATAGAGGACCTTTAATCCACCCTAGTTAGCCCATGCGCATTATATTACAATGCATACAAATGAATGAGACAATAATGTGGAATTTCGTATATCCGATTAAACATATCTCACATTCAATCAAACACACTTCATCCGGCACGGTAAAGTATTGTCGCAAAGGTAGCCTTTTGGACTTTTCTCCCCTCAAATTGAGAACTTTTAGACCAACATACTAAGCCCATTCCGCATTACATCACAATGCATACAAATGAATGAGACAATAATGTGGACTTCCGTATATCTGATTAAACGTATATCATATTCGATCAAACACACTTCGTCCGACGCGACAAAGTATTGTCGTAAAGGTAGCCTTTTGGACTTTTCTCCCCTCAAATTGAGAACCTTTAGACTAACATACTAAGCCCATGCGCATTACATCATAATGCATATAAAGTAAAATGCAGAAAGTAATAGCATACTAACAATTAAATCATGCTTAAAAGACAAATAGCATGCTAACAACCCAATCATGCTCGAATACAAGGTTGGATGAAACAAAATGTGTGAATCGCTCAAGTGATACGTTGTTGGACAATTATGACCCATAGCGTCACTATTTGTACAGATCATTGTGTTGTTGTACAAATTAACTATCTGACAAAGGAGATTGCTCTCTTATCATTTGTGATTAGATCACCAAGATGTATAAATGATATGAGGTCCTTATGATTTGTTCATGGATTGAGAATGATATGAGACAATATCAGTCCACAAACGATAAATCATTAAATATCCCTAGTCAGAGTATTATCGAGATTGGACATCGATAAATGAGTAAAAGACTAGTATTACACTTTTGTGCGTTGTGAGGGCACAACGATATAGTTGTCATATATTTGGGTATAAGATACTCATGCAAGTGTAATAGGAGGTTGTGTTTTACCGATGGTATGGGAAACAGCTTCGCTCTGGATAGACCCCGTCGGAATTCCATTGGTAGTATGACTATGTGTCTATGGATGTCCGAAATCAGGGTAGGTGTATTTGGTCTTAACCTGAGACTTACACCGCTAATACTTGCGACAATCAATATACTTTGGTTGTGGTCGTCCAGGGCTTTAACAGGTTCTGTGTACGCTTCTGCTGGGTATATTGAGAATCGTAGTGTGTTGGGTGTGATGTCAAGACGGAAGTGTCACTCCAGTCATATGGAGTAGATGATCGCGTAGGGATACAGAACTGGTTCTCTAATGGGTTGCAACCATCGGGATAATATGACTTGGTCATGATTATCCGATAATAAAGAGACTAGTTGCTAGTAATCTGATATATGCTTCGTACGGGGCAGACACTGTACCAGCCCCAGGCCTTGCATGTGATCATCCGATACTGGAATGAAATACGCAATACTACGTATACTACGCCTGATATAGATCCTTATATTCCTTTAAGGATATTTCTGGAGAATTGGGTAGGCATGGTGCTTTGCTAGAAGCCAACCTTGTCTTGTAAATCGGTACAAATGTAGTAATAGGTATTTACGTGTTCGGATAGTCCGATGACCGAATTTACTGCCAACATATCCGGGGATCTCATGGGTCACTTCCCAAAGATTCACCGATGACGTATGACTCGCACTTTTAATTAATCTGGGATTAATTAGATGAGAGAAAATTAATATGGGATTAATTACAGATACATTTTATCTGGGATAAAATATCAATTAAAGAGAGAGAACGATTAATTTGGAATTAATCGATAAATTAATATATTCGATATATTAAATGAAATTGGATTTCGACGCAGAATTAAAATTAGATATTGATTCGGGCAAATGAATTAATTTAGAATTAATTCGATAGCGACGTCAATAGTGATTTCGCTAGGCATAATCATTTAATTACGTCGCAATGGAAAATTCATTAATTTCAAATTAGCGAACCTGAGCCGGGATTGTTTGTGAGCACATTCGCATTTCGAATTCGAGTGCGGCACGCAAGTCAAATCAAGCGTCAAATCTATAGTCACATCAATCATCAAATCACGTCACTTTGAGTGATGTGATAATTGATTGATTGATTAATTGATGTAGTGGTTGGCATTTATGGCTTTTATTGTTTGACTTTTTTAAACCCAAAATTGTGTATATGATTTAGGAAATCAATTACCAAAAATATATTACACATTTCCTTTATCTCTCTCTTCATTCTCACGGTTTGGAGACAAGAAAATTCCCTCTCTCTCTCACGCCATTTTCTTTCCTCTGTTTTACTGGGCAGAACCGAAAATGAAGGGAAGTAAAAGTCGTGATTTTGTGGCAAAATCGGGAGTGCTAGCACACTAAGGGATCATGCGAAGGTGATAGGGAAGTCCACCAATGAGCATGGAATCGTTTGACGAAGCTTGAAGCTTGATTGGAGGACCAACAATGGCCGAAAATGGTGGACTACAGCAGCTCACTTCTGTGAGCTTCACAGTGGGCAGAAAATCATTTTGTTCGTTGCCGCGTCGCTCAACTGATCGATGTGAATATTCCACAACTCCCTCGTATGTATTCACATGTGTTTTCTTGCTTTATATTCGATCCTCGGGACTTAGAGATCTCCAACAAATGGTATCAGAGCGATTGAAAAGCATGAAATTGATTAGGGCTTAAAATTTGGGTAAATTGTATTTGAGCATGTTTTAATGAAATTGGATGAATTAGTATGCTTAATACATGTTTAATTGAGGATTGATTTGATCAATTTGATGAAATTGTGTTTGGAACATTTTTTCCCCAAAATTTTGGCATGGCCGAATGGTGCCCTAAATGTGATCTTGGTGAATTTTTGATTTTGATTTTGATTCATTGGATGACTTGAAATCATTCGAGAAATGTTGATTTAGAATTTGATTGGATTGAATTCGGAATTAATTTGAAAAATCCCCCCATTGCCGAGAGTCATTGAGCATGATTGGGTTTGATTTTTGTTAAATTGTGTTGGACATGATTTAATGATGATAAGCATGATTAATTAGGCTAATTTGATGTTTTGGAAATATTAATTTGGGTGATTAATAATGCTATACACTTTATGTAATTAAATTGGGAATTTGGAATTTGTAATTTAATTATATTGGGCCTAATTTTGGAATTGGACTTTTAAAGTTGTAAATGGGCTTATTGGGCTTGGTTGTACTAAGTTGGGTTTAGGCAAAATTTCTTGGATCCAATTGGGCCCAAAACTGCATCCATAAAAACCAAATGCGACTAATGGACCTTTAAAGTTTAATTGGGCCTAATGGGCCTAAATTGATTTCTGGGCTTATGGGGTAACTCCCGGATTGGACTTTGGTTATTGGGTTCGACCCGAGTTGACCAAAAGTCCACGCCTTAAAGAAATTAATTAAAAGCCCATTGGACTTTAATTAAATTGACGTTGGACGTTAATTGGGCTTTGAGACCCGTAACGATTAAATTTGGAATTTAAGTCGTAAAAGGTTTATTAATAAAGTGTAGTATTTAATTTGGAATTAAATAGCGAATTAGTATTAAATACAAATTGAATTGGATTTAATTTTGTAGTTTAATTTAATTCGAGAATTCGTACTTTGAGTACTTATTCGCAAAACTAGTTTGACTCGAGCAAAATCAAATCGTTGTTTGAACATTGGATGGTCACTAATTATCAGATTAATTAATTTGATTAGATTGATTGATAACATGCTTGTGTGAATACATGGTTGCGATGTATGAATAATGTATATCGGATGGATATTAGATGGGTGGGGCAATTTTAGAAATTGTTGTAATAAATTTGGAATTTATTAATTGGACCTGCGTGTCCAGCCTTATTACCTCCTTATTATTTGTATTCTCTTCTCACTTATTCCCCTAAATGTAAATGAGGTTTATTTAGAAGTGTAGTATAACGGGTAGAAGTAATACTTGTGCTAGTGGGAGAGAGAAAGGGAGATATTTGATCTAGGATCATTGTGTAAAGTATCCATCCGCATATCATTATTATTTTATTCATATGCGCTTTATTATGTATTTAGAATGCATTTTTAAGGGTGTATGATGATGAGACCTTAACAAAGATAATAAATTGGTTGCCAATTTGCATTCGAAAAACCCTGAAAAATATTAAGCGTTTTTCCTTCTATTGAGTGATTCTTACTCAAGATCCAAGACTAGCATTGGCTTGTTGGCCAAAGTCAAGGCCTTTGTCCGTCGAGGACGTGTTTGAATCACCAGAGCTTTGTTCCATATTGGTGTCTTGTCTAAGTTGTGGTTTGTTGGCCAAAGTCAAGACCACTTCTTGTCCATCGACATTGATTACGAAGCTTTCCATGGTCAATGGGTCGCGCTTAACTGGGATCACTAAGTTTGTTGTGCCAAAGCCAAGGCTTAGTTGATTCAGAGGAAAAAGGTTAGGCAATATATTGGATATATTGGCATATATAAGATATATGTTTCGGACTTGGATGTCCCTTTACTGGATCTAGGAATTGGATTGGATCCAATTGATCTTAGAGATCTACCTAGTTAATTATCATACAATTTGTTGGCAAAAGTCAAGATTGTATGATATTTAATGGGATCCTAGCGCACTAGGAAACACGGTTTCCCGAGTACTCGACAGAGGGTTAGAGGCTCGCCGAAAAATAGTGGGAGGCAAGAATTGAATTTGCAATATTCATTTAATTACTTGCCATACGCACTCAAACAAATATCATTCGTCAAATAAATTAAATGTTAGTTGGAATAATATTTAAATGTTGTTTTAATAAAACAATTGAACTGTATTCAAACTATTCATTTATATTTGATTATATAATTGGATTATAATAATCAATATATTCGATTTAATTAATTATAGTGGATTAAATAGTTGGACTATAATAATCATTATAATAAATAGTATCGAAATTGTTGATTAAATAGTTGGACTATTAGAATCAAGATAAAATTGAAAGATTGGCATTTAAAACATAATCCTAAGGAAAATGTATTTAAATGGTTAATTTTTCAAATTGGGAATAAAATTTCAGGATGGTCCTGGAAAATAATAAGTTACTTTATTTGATAAAATAACATATTATGCCTAAAGCCCGGAGTTAAGCAAATAGTAGAGCATGATCTTTGGAAGATTCATGTGATGATAACTTAAGTGCTTAATCTAATAAGCTGGTCGTAGTAGACTCCTTAATTTCTTTGTCAGAACTAAGGGTTAGATCCTTAAAGTATGATACTGAAATTGAAGGATCTTCATAGATCTATTTTAGATTTTAGAAGTACTAATATTGCAATAATAAACTCTTGGAGAGTTAATGACTATTCTGAAGGAGACAAAGTCAATATTTGCAATAAGGTGAGTAGCGCAAGGCGCACTTTATTTCGATATTCTAGAAGGCCAAAGGCTTCTGGAATATTGAAAAGGGCAAAGGCAAAATCATTATAATCTTCTGGGAAGATAAAGGACATATCCCAAAATATCTGCATAAATTGTGGAAAACAGGATCGCGGAAGCGTGACTGCCGTTGGACAAAGCAGACATGAAGGAATTGATGACGAGCAAGGCTCTGACTTCAAATATGTTTGTCATAATTATGTTCATTACTAGTATTAAAATTTTATTTTAAATACTTAGTGTGGTACATAATTTTGTATTGATGTTCAGAATCTACTATGAGCAGGATACTGACTTCAGTTGAGATTTATCTGCGAATTGGAAACGGGATGAAAGTCGCTGTTTCAACCGTAGATACCTAAGCTTAGGAACAACCTTCGGGTATGTACCTAAATTAGGAAACTATTAAGTGTAACTAGTTTGACTAGGAACGTTATCTTTATATCAGTGTTTAATCCGTTGCGGATTTACCTTTATATTCTAGAACACTAAAGTGTTTTATTATATAAAGATGATATTGAGATAAACACATTAGATGTGAATAACAGAATTTATATTTTGAATATAAATAAATCTCAAACATAAACATGACAAACAATAGCTCAAACTGATTTGATCAGATGAAACTTAAATGTGGCATTGTAGTCTGGGACACAATTAAACAAGACTCGTATATCCACACTTTTGAAGAGTGGGTACTCAGACTGATTTGATTCTAATCAAATAAAGTCTACGAATCTAGTTTATTGGGCAATGTGCCTAAAACACTATTTATTTGGTAAAAGTGTGAATGCCACCGATCTGTTAGCCCTAGTTCATAGTGAAGCAAGTGGGCCCATGTCTAGCTAGGCTAGAGGTGGATATGAACATTTCGTGACCTTTACGGATGTGGCATCGCGTTATGGTTATGTGTCTCTTTTGAAACACAAATCGGAAACTTTTATAGTTTCGACATGAAATAGTCAAACAGATCGGCTAAAGTATTAAATCGTCACGGTAAGACCGTAATAGAAAATACTTAAGCAATAAGTTTCTAACATACTTGAAAGAGTATAGTACTCTTTCAATAAGTACTCCTCCCGGAACACGTCAATCCTGACGGTGCGTCCGAACCGAGTAACCGAATTTTATTGGACATGATAAGGTTAATCATGAGTCGCTCTGAGCTACCATTTCCTTCAACGGATAAACATTCAACAGTGTAAAACTTATTGAGAATAAGGTTCCATAAAAATCTGTTAGACAGACTTCATATTAGATATGAAAAGGAAAGAAACCAGGTTTCTCATTCCAAATAATTTGGGAATGCTAGGCATATGTTTGGATGATACCAAACTAAAACCCAAATTGGATAAGTGCCAAATTGTAGGTTATCCTAGGGATACCAAAGTATAGTACTTATACATCTCACAAGAGAACAATTTAATTGTTACTCGCCATGCGGTTTTCCTGAGAGGAATACCGATATGCAGTGGTAAGTGGTAGGATAGTAAAACTTGATGAAAATCGGTGTAATATTATTCAGGCACCGAATCCTTAATGGAACACAAATAGTTCATCAAGGATGAAACTATACCAGTAATCTTTGAATACACAAGAACCGCGTAAGTCGGAGAGAATCAGAAAACAACCTGGGGTATGGGTTTCTGATCACACCTCATAAAGATGTCAATCTTATTGAGGAATACCAAATGACTACGTATGAGGAAGTGATACAAGGTATTGACTCCCTATTATGGCAAAGTGCCATATAATCCGGAATGGATTCCATGTATATCAACTTAGTTTGGACACTAGTTGATGTATCGAAAGACATAATGCTTATTGGTACTATATAAATCTTCAAGGAAGACATACATGGATGGCAACATACCAACGTATAAAGCTCAAGAGCACTAGTACCGTATCCAGCGTGACATCAACTCCAATATGACTGAAGTGACACTTCCGTCTTGACATCACACCCAATACTCTACGACTCTCTGATAAACCCAGAAGTGGTGTACTCAGAACCTGTTTAAAGTCCCCTACCACCAAAACCAAAGTTTATCGATTATCGTAAGTATTAGCGATGCAAGTCTCAGGTTAAGACTATACAACCTACCTTGATTTCGGCCTCCCATAGACACATAGTCATAATACCAATGGGATTCCGAGGGGTCTATCCAGAGCGAAGCTGTTTCCCGTACCATCGGTGAAACACGACCTCCTATCGCACTTGCATAAGTCTCCAACACTTATATATATGAGAACTATGCTGTTGTGCCCTCACAATGCGCACAAGTGCAATACTAGCCTATTCCGCATTATCGATGTCCAGTCTCGATAATACTACGGCTAGGGATATTTAATGATTAATCCTTCGTGGACTGATACTGTCTCATATCATCTCAATCCAGGAACTAATCATATGGACCTCTCTTCATTTATATATCTATGGTGATCTAATCACAAATGATGAGAGTGCAATTTCCTTATTACATAGTTAATTTGCTACAACAACACAATGATCTGTGCAAATAGTGACGCTATGGGTCATATTATCCAACAATCTCCCACTTGGCACATAGCGAGTCACTCAAGTGTCCAACACCCGAACTATGTATGGTTCGCTCAATATGCTGAGGAAAGGTTTTCGTCAGCGGATTTGTTTGATTATCGTTTGACGCGATTTATACGATCATCACACACATCGCCACGATGTATGATCCGAACGAATCGGATGATATAGAAGTATATATCTGGATCGTCGATGAGACCTTTAATCCTTAGCTTGTGCTGACGCCTAGCTCAGCTGCTAAAAGAACTATATCTAATCTAATTAGATTTATTTCAATCCAAAAGACTTCTATTGCTGCTGCCTCAGCTGCAGCAATAATCCGTTTTGTTGTTTATTCGGCAACAGTTATCTTGCTTGAAAGATTTCCAGCTCACTGTCCCGTTGTTCAAACTTTATAGTACCGTAGTATTTAATCGTTTGGAAACTTGCTGCAGTGATCTCAGTCACTCAAGTTCTCCTTCTCCATAGTTTAAGATAGCATCTTTAGTTCTCAGAGATACTAACAGATGTTCTTAACTTCAATCCAGTGACTATCACTTGGATTGACCCGATTGTGACTCCATATGCTCGAAGCGTATGAGACACCAATACAAGTACATTTTAAATGTACAATTTCCAGAGAGTGTTAACAACTCCAAATCTATCCCAGTAGATCTTTATTCCTTGAATAAAGGTTGTTACTCCCCAGAATTCTACGGAGAATTTCTATTGAAAGAATATCTATGAAAACCAAGTTTCACCAATTGTTTATTGGGAATTTCACTGTCAGTGCGCTCTCCCACTAACCTCCTTATATACACAAGAATTATTTCGTTTTGAGTTAAATCATAAACCATTATGATTATTTCAAAACGTCAGTTCCAAGAACCTTATGCTTGCTTCAATCCAAACATGGATTGAATAATCCGCAAACCTTGTTTGTCGGTTATACAAAATCGTCAGAATGTTATAAACATTCTCCAAAAGGTTTCCTTTTCAGGAAAGCGATTTTGATTTGTAACTGACATATTTCATAAATGAAATATACAGTTATCAACAAGCATCTTCAAAATGGATTTACCATGGCAACAGGTAAAAGGTTGAACCGTTATTAACACAATGTTGATAACGATACCTTTTTCGTCAAAAGCCTAGCTTTGTACGTTGGTATGTTGCCATCCATGTATGTCTTCCTTGAAGACGTTTAATGTACCAATGGGCACAATGCCTTGTGGTACAACTAGTATCCAAAATAGTTGTTATACATGGAATCCATTTCGGATTCATGGCACTTTGCCATAATAGGGAGTCGATACCTCGTATCACTTCCTCAAAACGTAGTCGGATGGTACACCTCCATAAGATTGACATCTTTATGAGGTTAGATCAGAAACCCATACCCTAGGTTGTTTTCTGACTCTATCCGATCTACGAAGTTCTTGTGTATTTGAAGATTAATGGTATAGATTCATCATTGATGAACTATTTGTGTTCCATTAAGGACTTCGTGCCTAGAACAGTATTACTACTCCGATTTTCATCGAGTATCACTATCCTCCCACTGACCACTGCATATCGGTATTCCTCTCAGGAAAAACCGCATGGTGAGCAACAATCACATTGTTCTCATGTGAGATTTACAAGTACTATACTTAAGGTTCCCTTAGGAAAACCTATATTGGCACTTATCCAATTTGGGTCTTAAGTTTGGTATCATCCAAACGTCATGCCTGGCATACCCAAATTATCAGGAATGAGAAACCCCGTTTCTTCCTTGTTCATATCCTATATGACATCTGTCAAACAGATTTTCATGGAACCTTATTCTAAATAAGTTTTGCACTGTTAATACATATCCTATTGAAGGAAACAATAGCTCAAAGCGACTCGTGATAAACCTTATCATGTCCAACAAAATTCGGTTTTAGTTGGACACACACCGTCTAACTGACGTGTCTCGGGAGGAGTCCTCATATGAAAGAATACCGTACTCTTTCATGTAAATATAAACTTACTGCTTAAGTATTTTCCAATACGGTCTTACCGTGGCGGCATAATACTATAGCCGATCTGTTTGTCTACTTCGTGTCGAAACTCTAAAGTTTCCGATTTGTATTCTTCAAAAGAAACACAAACCATAACGTGATGCTACATCTGTTAAGGTCACGAAATATTCATGTTCACATCTAGCCTAGCTAGATATGGGCCCACATACTTCACCATGAATAGGGCTAACAGATCGGTGGCCTTTATACTATTACCAAGTAAATAGTATTTTAGGTACTTTACCTTATAAACTAGATTCGCAGACCTTATTTGAATAGTCAAATCAGTCCTAGTACCCACTCTTCAAAAGTGTGGATATACGAGTCTTCTTTAATTGTGTCCTAGACAACAATGCCACAAATAAGTCTCTATTGATCAAATCAATTTGAGCTATTTATTTGTCATTTTATATGTTTGAGATTTTATTTATATTCAAAATATAAATTCTGTTATTTACATCTAATGTATTTTATCTCAGTATCATCTTTATATAATAAAACACTTAGTGTTCTATAATAAAAAGGTTTTATCCGCAATGGATTAAACACTGATATAGAGATAATGTCTCTAGTCAAACTAGTTACATTATAACAGTTCCTAATTTAAGTACATACCCAAAGGGTAGTTCCTAAACTTAGGTATCTACGGTCGAAACAGCGACTTTCGTCCCGTTTCCGATTTGCAGAGAAATCTCGGTTTGAAGTCAGTATCCAGCTCATAGCGGATTCTGAACATCAATACATATATTTTATGTACCACACTAAGTATTTAAAATCTAATTTCAATACCAGTAGTGAACATAACTTTGACAAATATTTTTAAAGTTAGAGCCTCGCCCTTTCTTTAATTCCTTCGTGTCTTCCATATCCAAATGGTAGTCACTTTGGGATATGTCAATTATCTTTTCAATATTTCACAAACCTTTGGCCAAGCCTTGGGTTTCGGAATATCGAAACGATGTGCACCTTGTGCAACTCGCCCAATTGCAAACTTTGACTTCTCTCCACTAGAATAGTCAAATCAATTCTCTATTATTAATTGCATTTAATACTTTTAAATCTAAAGATAGATTTATGATAAGTATATTAATTAAGCACTAAAGTCATCATCACATAAATCTTCCAAAGATTTTATGCTCTACTATTTGCTTAATTATGGGCTAGTCATAATAAGTTATTTTATCAAATAAATTAACCTATTATTAATTCCCAATTGAAAATTAAATCATTTAAAACATTAACCCAAGGATTATATATTTTAAATATTCAACCTTTCAATTCTTTCTTGATTTCAATAGTCCAACTATTTAATCAATTTTAATAAGGTACTATTTATTATAATGATTACAATAATCCAATTATTTAATCAACTATAATTTTAATATTGATTACTATAATCCAATTATAAAATCAACTATCATTTTAATTCAATTATATTGATTACTATAATCCAATTATAAAATCAACTATAATGAATGAGTTTGTATATAGTCCAACTATATATATAATTAAAACAACATAAAATATTAGTCCAACTAATACTTTTGATTAATGTGACGAGTAAAATATAAATGAGCGTGTTTAGCGAGCAATTGAACGAATGTTGCAAATTCAATACTTGCCTCCCACTATTTTTCGTCGAGCCTCTAACCCTCTGTCGAGTACTCGGGAAACCGTGTTTCCTAGTGGGCTAGGATCCTATTAAATAACATACAACCTTGACTTTGGCCAACAAGCTGTATGCTATTTAACTAGGTAGATCTCACAGATCAATTGGATCCAATCCAATTCCTAGATCCGGTTAGGTGGACATCCAAGTCCTAAACATATTACTTATGCCAATGTATCTAATACATTTTCTTAACCTTATCCTCCGAATCATCTAGGCCTTGGCTTTGGCACAACAAACCTAATGATTCCAGTTAAGCGGGACCCATTGACAAGGAAAGTTTCGTAATCAATGTCGTTGGACAAGAAGTGATCTTGACTTTGGCCAACAAATCACAACTTGGACAAGACACCGATATGGAACAAAACTCTCATGATTCAAATACATCCATAATTGACAAGGTCTTGACTTTGGCCAACAAACCAATGCCAATCGGATCTTGAACAAGAATCATTCAATGGAAGGATAATCGCTTAATATAGAACGAGGGTTTTTCGCGTGCAAATTGGCTACCAATTTAATTATCTTTGTTAAGGTCTCATCATCATACACCCTTAAACATGCATTCTAAATACATAATAAAGCGAGTATGAAAATAAATAATAATGATATGCGGATGGATACTTTACACATTGATCCTAGATCAAATCTCTCCCTTTCTCACTCAAGCTAGCACTAGTATTACTTCTACCCGTTACACTACACTTCTAAAGAAACCTCATATACATAGAGGGGAATAGGTGAGAAGAGAATACAAGAGAATAGAGGTGATAAGGCTGGACACGCAGGTCCAATTTAATAAATCGAATTTATTACAACAATTTCAAAAATTGCCCACCCGACTAATATCCATCCGATATACATTATTCATTCAACACAACCACGTATTCACACACATAAGCATGCATGCTATCAATCAATCTAATCAAATTAATTAATCTGATAATTAAGTGATCATCCAATGTTCAAACAACGATTTGATTTTGATCGAGTCAAACTCGTTTTTGCGAATAAGTACTTAAAGTACGAATTCATGAATTAAATTAAACTACATCATTAAATCAAATTTAATATGTATTTAATACTAATTCACTATTCAATCCAAATTAAATATTACACTTTTATTTAATAAACCTTTTACGATTTAAATTCCAAATTTAATCGTAACGCGTCTCAAAGACCGATTAACGTCCAACGTCAATTCAATTAAAGTCCAATGGGTTTTTAATTGATTTCTTAAGGCGTGGACTTTTGGTCAACTCGGGTCAAACCGATAACCAAAGTCCAATCCGGGATTTACCCCATAAGCCCATAAATCAATCTTGGCCCATTAGGCCCAATTGAACTTTAAAGGTTCATTAGTTGCATTTGGGCTTTATGGTTAAGGTTTTGGGCCCAATTGGATCCAATCCACTTGGCCTAAACCCAACTTGATAAATCAAGCCCAATAGGCCCAATTACAACATTAAAGTCCAATTTCCAAAATTAGGCCCAATTAATTAAATAACAAAATCCAATTTCATATTCAATTAAACTAAAGTGTATTACATGATTAATAAACTAAATCAATATTTCTAAAACACTAAATTAGTCCAATTAATCATACTCAATTCATTATTACATGTCCAACATACAAATTGAAAATCAAACCCATTTACATGCTACAAAGCTCTCGGCCAAGGAGGATTTTTGTGTCCGATTTGGTTTCAATCCAACCGAACCCACAATCGACATTAAATCACCATCCAATTTGATTTCATACACATCCAATGTCACAAAATCAAAATTACCAAGACATTTGAGGGCATACACCATTCGGCCAACATGAGAATTTTGGGGATTTATGTTCAATTCAAAGTACAATCCATTGACATAAATTAACATCATCCTACATGATTCTAACTCATCAAATGAACCAAAACAAAATTCCAAGAATCCAAAATCATCCACACATTCGGCCAAGTGAAGCAAATTGGGGATATTTGTTCAATTCAAAATTCAATCTAATTAACTTCAAATTAACATCACCCAACATCATTAAAACTCATCCAATGAACCAAAATGAAAAAAATTCCAAATTTCCAAACATGCTTCAACATTCGGCCAAGGTAAGTATTTGGGGATTTTTATCCAATTCAAAATTAAATCCAATTCAATCTCAATCAACATTATCCTACATCATTATAACTCATCCAATGAATTAAAAGAAAAATCCAAGATTAACAAAATACATACACATTCGCCAACACTTCAATTTTGGGCAAAATTGATCCAATCACATTTTGTTGAAATTGATCAATCAATCTTCAATATATCATATATTAAGCATGCTTAAACATCCATTTTATAAAATCATGCTCAAATCCAAAATACCCAATTTTAAGCCCTACATTTTTCATGCTTGAACCTATCTCTTGATGCCATTGTTGGTTTTATCTAGGTCCCAAGATCAAACAAGACATGAAAATCAAGCATGAATACACCAATGAAGATAGCGGAATACTTACATTGGTTGGTTGAGTCGATTTGAAGACGATTGAAGCCAATATGCTCACTGTTTTGGCGCATGAACTGCAGCAGTCCACTGTCCTCCATCTTCTGTTTTGAGCTGCGAAAATGAGCTTCTAGATTCGTCGGATGGATCCCGTCTCATGGTCGAACCTCCCTACCACCTTCGCAAGACTTGTAAGTGTGCTAGCACTTGATTTCTCACCATGAAAAACCACTCTTGCTTCCCTTTAATGTCACGTTTTTCTGGTTCAAAACCAGTCCAAATATTCTGTTTTTGGGCGTGAGAAGAAGAGAGAAAATGAGAGAGAAAGAAAAATGTGTTGAGTTATCACAAAAGTTGTAATCATTTGTTTATATATTTTCAAAAAATATTAAATGATTTACCAATTCATTTTAACTTTTAAAAAGTCAAATAAATTGAATGTATAAGCTTGAGTGTTCCACACCCAAATCAATGTCCATCAAGTCATATCAACTTTAATAAAGTGACATGTTAGTGTCTTTCCTCAATCCATTAATCAAATCAATCAATCACTCACTCAAGTGACTTTTGATTTGACGCTTGATGTGACGATTGATTTGACGCTTGATGTGACTTGCGTCGCCTCACTCGAATTCGAAATACGAATGCGCTCGCAATCACACTCGGGCTCGGGTTCGTTAATTCCAAATTAACGATTTTTCCGTCGCGTCGTAATTAAATGATTACGCCTAGCAATTCACTATTCACGTCGCTAATGAATTAATTCTAAATTATTTCGTTCGCCCGAATTAAAATCTAATTTTAATTCCGCGTCGAAATCTAATTTCGTTTAATATATCGAATATATTAATTTACCGATTAATTCCAAATTAATCGTTATCTCTCTCTAGACGATATTTTATCCTAGATAAAATATCTCCGTAATTAATCCTAGATTAATTTTCTCTCTCTTCTATATAATCCCAGATTATTCAAGAGTGCAGTTGTGCGTCATCGGTGGATTATCGGGAAGCGACCCATGAGATCCCCGGATAAGTTGACAGTAAATACGGTCGTCGGAGTATCCGAATCACGTACGTACCAAGTACTACGTTCTACTACGTTCTACCGATTTACGAGACAAGGTCGACTCCTAGCAAAGCACCAAGTCTACCAATTCTCCGGACATATCCATTAAAGAATATCAAAGATCTGTATCAAGCGTAGTATACAACTGTATTGTGTATATCGGTCCAGTATCGGATAATCACGTGCTAGGGCTGGGGCTGGATAAGTGTCTTCCCCGTCCGAAGCACATATCGGATGTCTGGTAACATAGTCTCTATAATCGGATATACATGACCTGGTCATAATATCCCGATTGGTTGCGCAACACTCAAGAGCACTAGTACCGTATCCAGCGTGACATCAACTCCAATATGACTGAAGTGACACTTCCGTCTTGACATCACACCCAATACTCTACGACTCTCTGATAAACCCAGAAGTGGTGTACTCAGAACCTGTTTAAAGTCCCCTACCACCACCAACCAAAGTTTATCGATTATCGTAAGTATTAGCGATGCAAGTCTCAGGTTAAGACTATACACACCTACTTGATTTCGGCCTCCCATAGACACATAGTCATAATACCAATGGGATTCCGAGGGGTCTATCCAGAGCGAAGCTGTTTCCCGTACCATCGGTGAAACACGACCTCCTATCGCACTTGCATAAGTCTCCAACACTTATATATATGAGAACTATGCTGTTGTGCCCTCACAACGCGCACAAGTGCAATACTAGCCTATTCCGCATTATCGATGTCCAGTCTCGATAATACTACGGCTAGGGATATTTAATGATTAATCCTTCGTGGACTGATACTGTCTCATATCATCTCAATCCAGGAACTAATCATATGGACCTCTCTTCATTTATATATCTATGGTGATCTAATCACAAATGATGAGAGTGCAATTTCCTTATTACATAGTTAATTTGCTACAACAACACAATGATCTGTGCAATAGTGACGCTATGGGTCATATTATCCAACAACTCACGTACCGCTTGAGTAAACGGCACTATCTTTTGCCTTGTGTTGCTTTGGTTTGTTTATTTTTCGTCACTTGAATGTTGTATGTTGTTTATTTATGCATGATTCAATCAAGCGCATGGGCTTAGTGAGTTAGTCCAAAGGTCCTCCATTTGAGAGACGAAGAGCCGAAAAGGCCACCTTTGTGACACTACTTCGCCGCGCTGGTTGATGTGTGTTCGGTTGGATGCGAGATACGTTCAATCGGGCATACTTAGTTTGATATTATTGATTTTATCTTTTATGCATGGTTCAATCAAGCGCATGGGCTTAGTAAGTGGAATGAAAGATCCCTTATGGGGAGGGGTTAAAACCTTTACCACGATGCTTTGCCGCGCCGGTTGATGTATGTTCGGATTGGATGTAAGATGTGTTCAATCGGGCATACTTGGTTTTGATATGATTGGCTCTATTTTTGTATGTGTGATGTGATGCGCATGGGCTTAGTATGTTGGTCTAAAGGTCCTCTCTTTGAGAGACCAAGAGCCCCAAAATGCCACCTTTACGGCAGTACTTCGCCGCGCCCCTTTATTTTGTTGTTTATGTATTGCGTCCCATTTCATGCATCAGGTCTGTTCCCGTTCGAACGCATTTACGAACGCAACTCGAACGCGCATACATTTTGCCTTATCATGCATCAGGTCTCATTTCTGTTCGAACGCGTTAACAAATGCCATACGAACGTGAGCATTCTGTTTCATTTCCATTCGAACGTGTTAACAAATGCCATACGAACGTGAGCATTCTGTTTCATTTCCGTTCGAACGCGTTAACAAACGCTATACGAACGTGAGCATTCTGTTTCATTTCCGTTCGAACGCGTTTACGAACGCTACACGAACGCGAACACACTGAACTGAGACATATTCATCACATGCCACGCATAATTGTTTCTTAGGTGATTTTTATGGAACCACACATAGTCATTCTTATCTTTGTGCACATAATAATGAAAAGCATGTTTATTCCATTAGTTGCGTCATTTGCCTTAGTCTTGATTTAACGCATTACGATTCATATGCCTATGCCATGATGACTTTGGAGTATTATTTCTTGTGATATATCGGATGGAAACCCAGACATAAATTCCGTAGCCGATTCCGAATGGACGGTAATGCGGTCTGTACTTGGGATACAATTCCACGTATCACTTGGAAGAGTGCTCACGTGTATGCTTGTGCGGATATTATGTATGCTTGTGTTTTCATGAATATGATATGCTGAATGAAGTTGTATGTTCATTGTTACTTTGAGGTATTTTGTTAGACATGTGTTATTAGATATGAGATATATGCGAAATGTATGTATGAGTGTTATTTTGTACCCATGAATATAGAAGCATGATATTCTTAGAAATAAATGTTATTTAAGCCTGGTTAAATTGTTACATAAATCCTTTTATTACAAGTGACATAAGTAAGGGACCATTCCGAACCCAACGGTTTGAAGTCTTCCCTTGCGAGGGGTGAGTGCGGCCTTAAATCTTATTTTCCCGGTTCACACCGGGTGGCGACTCCATTACTCTCCGGTTTAGTCCCCCGTGGCTATTCCGTACTCCCAACCAGGCCCCCGAGCCTGGAACAGCATGCGTCGTCCAGTTTCTGTGTCCCCACACACATCTCGAGCAAGCAGAAATACCAAAACTCATTAGTCGATCCTAAGTACAAAGGCCACCATGAATAGTCAACCAGAGCAGAAAAGAATGGCGCAGAATAGACTTACGAAACCAAACAACCCAATACCAATGCATCAAAGTACCTCTCGTCCTCATAGTATTCCAAGCACTGCTCACTGAAACATCCCTCTACCATAATTCTCCCAAACCAACTCATCCTCCAACATACTAGAAGGATCTGACATAAGGTGACATGATCCAGGCCACACATGGAGCATCAAAGGACATGGCCAACAACACAATGGAGCCCTTGCAAGTACCAGAAGGGCCAATCACAAGACAGAAGGCCAAAAGAATCAGAGAAGTAATGTCGGGATTAGTTTAGAGTTTTTTGGCCAACTACAACAAACAAATAGAGACGCATGTGGGCCTCAACGGAGAGGGCCCAAAGCCATTTCAATTGGCCCAAATCAGTTCTGAATGAAGCTTCATAGGCCTTTGAAGTCTTAAAGACTTTGGTGTTTTTATAATTTTGTATTTAGGGGCATTGTTTTCTTTATGCCTTTAGGGTTTTTTTTAACACTATTTAAGCTTGCCTTCTTCTTCATTTTAGGTTAATCACGAAATTTATAAGAAAACTCAAAAGCTTATACTTTGGCTATGGCCGAATTTCTTGTATATTGTTCGGACTCGTGCTAGCTTATTGCGGAGGGTGAAACCATCTTATGACAATAAATAGCTTCACCCCTCCTGGCACCTGCCCGATGACCTATTCTTATGATCTTATTTTGCTTGTAGTTGTACAGATTTTTTTCTAGGAGGACTTGTCCTCTCTAGGTGTCTAGGTATGCCCCTTTGCTTTTGTATAGTTTTGTTTTTGTTGATATACTTACTTTATCTATAAAAAAAAAGAATTTCTTATAAGGGAGAGATTCCCTTTTTCAAGCTT
>SKCR01014284.1:0-160397 GCA_019454045.1 Zanthoxylum bungeanum | reverse complement strand
TAAGTAAGCCAACTTAGTGATTTCGTTTCAGAGAATCGAACCAATGGGTCTAACCAACCTGGATGTCTTGATCACATTCTATGATTACTTCAGCATACTCACATGATATGATTTTCATCTTTTTTCTTTTGTCTCTTTCTTTTCATTTTCTTTTCTCTTTTTTTCTCTCTTTTTTTTTTCTTTTTTTCTTTTTTTTTTTGGACACACCTACCCTTTAAGGGTAGCATTTCTCCTCATGGTGGTCCTAATACTCGCCCATGGGTAGCTTCACGCTTATCGGTTATAGGCGGTCTATTTTTTTTTCTTTTTTATTTCAGAGACTTTTTCTTTATTTCCAACCATATCATATATCATAGCATCAATAAACGAGTGTGGACACCGAAGCAAATGGTCATTCACTAATACATCATCTCTTCAACTAGTCACCTAGCTAACCACTCAGGCTTCTACTGCTAGGATCCCATAATCAAGTGCTTTTGAGTCTAATATGAGATCAATCTATTCAGAGTACAGGATGAGAGCGCATCTCACACTTATTGTTTCTAGGGTTTCTCCTTACAGCATACAATGTCATCACCGGACATATATCTAATTATCAAAGACTTCTCTCACTCAATATTTTTTTCTTTTCATTCATTTTTTTCTTTTAATTTTTTTTTTTCATCAATTAAAATAAACATATAAACTTCCAAATAGGCCTTGGAATACCTGGTCAGCAGGGCACATCACCGATTCAGATCAATGTCCAGTCTGCGCTTCTTGCACGATCACCATCTGTCCAGTCCAATTTGGGAGAGGATAGGGTCAAGCTTCGGTTCAAAAGCTAGGATCTGGTCAATCAACTCTTCGGCCTTTGTCGTAGTCAGGAAAATAGCTTCCACAGATTTGGTGACGAACTCATGTCTCTGGCTTCCGCGAGAAATACAAACAGAAAATCGAAGAAGAGAAGTGCTCAATATTAAGCAACCCGATGGGTTTCCGATGAATGTTTAAATGCGCCCATGATGCTACGGTGAATATTTCTTCAAGGGTACCAAGTCCACCTGGTAACGCAAGAAGAAACGTCATCCGCAGTATTTATCATTTCATGGAGTCGTTCAGGACATACCTGATACGATGCGTTCATCTCCATTTGTTGGTCCAATTAACTGTTCGTCCGCAAAGGTCTTGGGATGATTCCCAAAACATGACAGCCACCATCCTGAACGGCTTTTGAAATGCTTCCCATTATCCCAAGATTTCCACCGCCATATACTAGGTGCATATTCTTCTCAGCCATGACTCACCCCAGTTCTTTGCAGCCTCAATGAATTCTGGTTTATTACCAGTATTGGATCCACAGAAAACACAAATTTTCTTAACTCGCTGCTGTGTGAAGTTGCTTCCATTTTCTTTATCTTACTTTGGATATATGTCTGATCGTGTTGAGGAGAGCAATGCCGAGCTGAATTTATAGAACCTGCAAAAGAGGTGAACAATAATTGCAATAACGTGGTTAGCTAAACCACAAAAGGAGTCGTCATAAGTCAAAGGTTACTGGATCCTGTCTGCGAAAACAACGAGAGAAATCGTGAGATGTCAAAAAGTTGTGGATTCGTTCCACGGAAAAACAGAAAATAGCAAAGGAGATCGTGATATGTCAAAAAGCTGTGGATTTCTTTCCACGAAAATAACAGAAAAACCGAAAGAAGTCCTAAATGTCAAAAAGTTAGGATCCATTCCACCTCAACATGTCATGAAATGTCCCAAAAGTTATAGATTCTGTCTACAAAAATTCCAAAACAAGTCACGAAAGGTCAAAAAGTCTGGATCATACTTACGAAAATAACAGAAAATAACAAAGCCAAAGCAATAATTACGGTAAAGGATTGTGTACTCAATACGTTGCTCGCTTGGTATAAATTCATTAAGGTGCGTCTCATGAATTCTTTCCTTACTCTACCACCACTAATGAATTAGCTCCCATTCTTGTGATTGCCCAAACACCATTCCCTCTGTCTTAACATGCTCCGCCTTGCTTTTGCCTACAAAAATAACACACAAAATTAAAAACTCAACAACATGTATACACAAAACATGAAAACAGAAATCGCAACAAAGTGCATGGTTGCCTCCCTGTTAGCGCTAAATTCATCGTCTTCAGCCAGACATGACCGAAATCCTTCCGTCAAGGTGGTTTCATCGCCGTCTTTAGTGCTTTTGCCACTTTTTAATTTTTGCTGCTTTCTATTCTTTCTTTTTTTTCCCTTTAAACCTGCAAATACAAAACAAAAAAAATAATAAAGGCATGTGCATGTACGTATGCAAGAGTAGAGATACTCCCTTTTCATGATGGCTTGGCTCCCCATGTGCTCGTTGGCGCCATGTGTCTTTGGCCGCCCCCTGCGGGTTCTCTTTTTGAAATCTGTAAAAACAACACACACAAAAAGAATGCAAGTTACGTGTATGCATGGATGAATTCCCTATCCCGTTGGGTTAGGCCTTCCGCCAAATTCCTTAGTGACTGCTCACTTCTTTATTCCCAGCAAAGTGCAGCTTCAATCTGCTTACGTCGACCAACTCGGTGAACTCAAAATCTGGTAATCTCAATGCCTTGTTTCTCAATCTTCTGTCTTTTCTGCTGACTTTTTCTGAGAATCTCCGTGTTCCAGATACCTCTGAATATTATGATACCAAGGCTTCCCGTCATCGATTTCCACATCCAATATTCTTTTGTCTCATACACTGGTTTGCTTGCCGTTGTCAGCACAAGTGGTCACATCACCAATTTCTCTGGATTTTCCCAAGTTGGAGAATTTTCTGTTTCTAATAGGGGCAATCTATGAGGGAGTAGGCTTGATCCTTGAAGGTTCCCCAATGGTCCTTTCGTCCTGGTTGCACAAGTCTCTGTTATTGGCTATACGGGGCACGGTCAAACTGGTCACAACATTGGTCAAAACTTGCAACTGTTTAGCAATTTCAGCTACCTTGGCTTCCAATCGATCTAGGTGGGATTCCCCGTTGACTGACTCACTCATACTGGTTGATGATCCATTGACAAACCTTTCTTATTTCCCAACCCAACGGGAGTCTATGATGGCTTTTAAGACACAAAGGGTTACATGATGCATGTATGCATGACATGTGTCAATGCAAAAAATAAACAGCTCATAAAATATTTACACTAATGGCCCGTTATCATTTTAAAGTATTTAATCACACTATTGCGCAGTGCAAACTTGCCCCAGTTGAAAAAGGCCCAACAGGTTTACACTTTGCGATAATATAACTGAATAACTTCAAATGATAAGAGGCCCAAACACAGAATAGCCCATTAGTATTTTAGAAGCTTTTGGCCTAATTGTCAAAAGACATGAACTTGTCCCTGTTTAAATGGCCCAACAAGTTCACATTTATTGACAATCAGTCCAACTGAATCCAAATGATAGTGGTCCAAAACACAAGCAATACTAAATATTTTCTAAAGGTCATAAAACTAAGGTTCATGTGTAGGTTTTAGGAATGTAAACAAAGGCCCTTATGACAAAGGATTACTCACAACTAGGACCCCCATTCAAGGGTTCAAACGACCAAGTGAGTGGTGCACCTCATGGTATATGGCAACAAGTTAAGGTATGTGACTAACTGTCAAATGGACTTCCCATTGTAGATTCCCCAGAGGGAGCGTGGAGCGAGGCTCACTTAAGTACCCAAGCCCCTTAGGCTCTTATCGCTTGGTGACAGGAATAAACAATGAGTCCCCAAATTAGTCTATCACATGAGATGATTATCTAGATGCCTTCACAGCTTTTCCTTATAAAAATGTAGTGAATGAAGGAAGACACCAACCATCCCCTAGGAAAGTGATTATCTAGGTGCCTTCACAGCTTTTCCTTATAAAAAGGTAGTGAATGAAGGAAGACACCGAAACATCACCTAGCCCTAGCAATGCTTTGATTAAATTACATAAACCCACAGTAAACAGGGTTATTAAGACACAAATCCAAACATTACAAGACAATATTTCGAGGCCGATTCTCTATCCCCAGTGGAGTCGCCAGACTGTAGGACACAGAAACTGGGCGACGCATGCTGTTCTAGACTCATGGCCTAGTTGGGAGTACGGAGTAGCCCACGGGGGACTAAACCGGAGAATAATAGAGTCGCCACCTGGTGTGAACCGGGAAAATGATTTAAGGCCGCACTCACCCCTCGCAAGGGAAAACCTCAAACCGTTGGGTTCAGAATGGTCCCTTACTTATGTCATTTGTAATCAATGGATTTGTGCAATATTAACCAAGTCTACTCAACATACATGTTGGTCAAAGTAGTCTAAATTCTAGGTTTGCATGTTTCAACAGTAAACTTTTCATAACGGCAAACATCCGACATCACACATCAAACATGCTACATACATAGTAATCTAAACATGCCTTAATTTAAATTCCTAATACAAAAGGTAAATAACTAAAACATGCTTGAAATAAATAACATTATAGTAACCTAATCATGCTCAAATACAAGTTTGGATGAAATAAAATACATGTATCTTTCAAGTGGTACGGGGCATTGTATCCCGAGTGCAAACCATAATACCGTCCATTCGGATTTGGCTATGGAATTATGTCCGGGTTTCCATCCAATATACCACAAGAAAGAACACATATCTCATTCACCCGAAATCACATCATACACTAAATCATTATTTCATGTGAACAAATTCCAAATAACATGACAAACTAACTATTCATGCTAAACACATTTTTTTTAAATCATTATTTTATGTGAATAAATTTAATAATATAAACCTTCATGTCCAACCTTTTTTTTGTCGTTCTTTGGAGGTGCGTTATATGGCCGTCGGAAAGGCTAAGACACCACGATTCCACCGGTTCACTGTTTCGACGTTTTACTCACTGTTTCGCTTGTTTCGTCCGTTGTTTCCACTTCGATTCGCTGCAATTTAAATCTCCACACTTTGCTCACTGGTTTGCAATGAATTATGGGCTGTTTTGGTAAATTTGAGGGGTATTGGACTGCCGTTTGTTCAGTTTCTCGAAGACTTTCAAGTGCAGTTTTTTTTATTCACTGTTTCGGTGAATTGGGTACTGTTTTGAGTGTGTTTGAGCTGCTGTTTTGGGCGAATTTTAGAGGGTGTTTAGGGCAGTTTATTCACTGGTTTGGGGGCTAAAATTAGGGTTATTTAGGAGTTGGTTTCAGGGGGGTAATATGAAGCAGTGGTTTGGACGTGTAAGGGGACTGTTTGGGCGTGTTTCTTGGGGGCTGGAATGGGAGGCTAATTTGCGTGAACTATAAAGACAAGGTGGAGGGCTGAATAGAGGTGTGTGAGAGGCAGTGAGGGGCGTGACTTTCAGGTCTAAATGGAGGATAGATGATGTACTGAATTGGAGGCTTTATGCGTGTTTTGAGGCAGTGAGTTGAGGGCTGATTAGAGGCGTGAGAAGGGGCTGTGAGGGCTGACTTGAGGCGTGAACAAGGGGGCTGAGTGGAGAGGCTTTGTTGATGGTTTAGGCGTGACTTGAGGCACTGACTTGAGGCATGTATGGACGTGACAAGAGAATGAATGGAGGATGGCCTTTGGGCGTGACTAAGGCAGTGAAGGAGAGAGCTGTGTACGTGAGAGCAAGGGGAGGCAATTGGCTGTTTTGTTCTTCAAAATGCTTAATCTTTTCTTGATGTGTATCATGTGTCCCAAGGCAGAAAAATGAGGGTTTAAATAGGCAAATGGAGGGCATTAATGAGATTGGCAAGTGATAATGAAAGGTAATCAATTTGATGACAAGTTTTGTTTGGAAATGGAAGGAAGGTAATGTATAATTGTGATTCTTTGTTGAAAAATGAATAAAGGTTGAAAGGTAATCAATGAAATGACATGTTTGTTGGGAATGGAAAGGAAGAAAGGTTATGTATAATTGTGATCCTTTGTTGAAAATTCAAAAAAAAGGTGATGGAAAATGAAGAAAATGAGAGGGGATGGTGATGGGTGTGGGGTGGGGTGTGGTGTGTGATGGCTAAATGATGTGGGGTTGATCTAATAATGCCTTGGAAATTAGGTGTCAAGGTAAAATGTGAGATCAAAGGTGTAAAGTAAATTGTGTGTGAAGGATAAATCATGTTTGAATAGTGCAAGGAGGGTGAATTTTGGTGTCATGGTCGTGGGCCTCATGGGTGGTGGGCTTGTGTTTGATCTATTTTGGTTTCATGGGCTTTGGATTGGGTTTAGGGTTTAGGTTTTAGGTGGCTTAGAGTGATTTGCGGGAATTTAGGGTCAAGATGTACCTCGAAACGAAGATTCAACATGCGAACTCCGAGCGAATTTAGCGAATCAAAACCCCAAATATGTCAATTTCTGACTTCTCCTTTCCGACGACCGTTTCCGCAACTTCCACGACTAAGGTAGTGCCTCCTTACGAGACTCCTCATCGGGTTCGATATGCAAAAATGCAATGCCTATAGTCATACACCCTAAATCTAACCAATTTAGATTCTAATAAGCATGTATAAAGACAAGAAAACATAATTAAACATTGATTAATTAAGGCTAATCATTTAGGGGGCCTAGAATCAGACTCGCTCTGATACCATTTTGTAGGGTTTTAGGGGCTAAATCTGGTAACGCAGCGGAAGGAAACGGTGGAAGGGTGGAAAATCAAATTTCCGATTTCAAAAAATTTTCTCGGATTAATTTAATAAACATATTTATTTTATTACCAATAATCAAATTATGAAATAAAATTCAATAATCAAATTTAAGTGAATTTACCGAATTGCCCTTACACTTGGTATTTTATTCATTTTAGTCCGAAATTGTTCAAAACAATTTTGGATGATTCTAAATCATTTCTAAGATGAGCTTAGCATGTTCAAAACATCAAAACACCAAGAACAACAAAAATCCTAATTTTTCTCATTTTGGTCGAGAGCCTCTATTAGGGGGTGTGTTTGTGCATTTTGTGATTTCATGCTTCAAAACACATCAAGATGTAATCCAATCAACTTGAAACTTTATTTGCATCATATACACATCCTTATACACAACATAAATGAAAAGCCCAAATTTGGACAAGGTCTTAAACCCTAATTTTTCAATTTCTTCAAATTGGACAAATTAGACCAAATGGTTAAATCAATTACTTCAATCATCATTCTTCCATCCAACAAATTCTCAACACAATGAAACAACTCTAGATCAAATCTAGGTCATCTAAGAGTGGGTCAACAACTCTAGATTAGCAACAAAGTTTCCAAAACCTTAAAAGAATACTTATAAACACTAGTCACAAGTTTCCACCTATACATGCTCAACACTTTCACCAAAATCCATTCATCAAAAACACAAAGAATAAAGAAAAGAGCAACATGATAACATCACAAGAAGTAGCCTAGAAACATAAGGAACAATTTCCTCTCTAATAGAAAGTTAAGAAACTTACTAAATCCAAGCTTTTTCCTTTGTTTTTCCTTTCTTCCTCTCTAGCTTCTTTTATTTCTTTTAATGGAGTTTAGGTAGAAAGTGTATTAGGTATTAGATACCAAATGAAAAAGAAAACAATATATACTTGTTGACCAAAAGGCCTTGGCCGCGAAAATCAACAAAACATATACAATAATTTAATTTCAATTTCATTTGTATAAATTTGATCAACTTGATTAAATATCTAATAAACACTTTATAGATATTTTAATTAAGTCAACAAAGGCAACTAAGTCATTTTAATCAAATATCCAAATGTGAAGATTTTTATATTTTAATTAATTTAATGATTTAACAATTAAATAATTAATTAATTAATTATATACAAATATATTAAATATATGTATAATATTTACATTAAATATCAAATACATATATTCATTTATGATATTAGTCAAATATCTCAATTTGACTATTAATTAATGTGTATTTAAATTAATCAAATATTAAATGTAAATACACAATAATTAAGAAATGACTATCGTGGTCCTTTAGCATATATTTGCGTTTAACCTTTAAATGACTTTATAAATAATCAATTTATTTATAAATTTGCTCTAGTGCTCTACGAGTATGTTTCATTATTGAGACTCTCTAGATTCAGGTATATCCGTCACGAAATCCAATTTCGTGTCCATAATTTATCCACCCATAAATTATGACGATCACGGATAAACTCGCTGAATCATACAGGTTGAGGTCATGACAAATGTTTAATTCCTCCGTCACAGGTATCCAGATATATCCCAGAGATATAGATGTAAACGTCAAATCTCTATGGGGATTATCCAGTCGACTATTCTATTAGTAATCTCAAAAAGAATGTTTAGAACTAGTTTCTAAACTGTACCATGGGCCCATGGTTTTATCTGATTGCTAATCATGTGGACTACCTATGCTCTGGTACACAGAACTGACGGATCATATCTTGATACACATAGGACACCCTGAGGATCTATCTACACCCAACGAACATGCGGAGGTCTGATCTAAATAGATCGGTGACGTGACTGCCATCTAAGTGTAGAAGATGTCTCATGTGCCCACAATGGCATCTCAAGTCTAAGAATCACAAGTGCTAATCAACCCGAGAAGATTCTTATTGACGTTGGTGTACCATCCATGAAGAATCTTCGATGAGTCGTTCAGTGTTTATCCGCTATAAACACCCACACGTCTATACCAGTCTCCAAGACTATGGTTCATTGAGAAACCATTGGAATCATATAAATTCCAGTATACGACATGTACCGGTCTCAACGGGTTTACTATACTGACCAAGTAGTGTAAACCTTGACCAGGAACAGTCTGAGAATGACAACATCATGATACTACTCAATGTCAGTTGTGACGCTTTTACAACAGTACCTTGACTAATCATTCTAAGGTCATTACGTCTTTACCATATTAAAATATACATTATATTATAGAAACTGCATATATTATTCATAATAATATGTTTTACAGAAGTATTCATAAAGAAATACAACCGGGAATTGGCGCTCTGAGCACCAACCCCAACAAAATCTCCCACTTGCTCTAGTGCCAATAACGATTGTATCTAATACCCATCGACTCCATGTGTTTATCAAAAACTTCGGAGGTATGGCCTTCGTCAGCGGGTCTGCTATATTATCTTCACTCGGTACCTTGCACATGACAATATCCCCTCGCGATACAATCTCTCGAATGATGTGGTACTTGCGTTCACATGCTTCGACTTCTGATCCGCCCTCGGTTCCTTTTCTTGCGCAATTGCTCCAGTATTATCACAGTATAACGGAATTGCATTATCGATACTTGGGACAACTCCCAATTCTGTGATAAAGTTCTTTATCCACACAGCCTCTTTTGCAGCTTCAGAAGCTGCAATATATTCCGCCTCAGTGGTGGAATCTGCTGTCGATCCCTGTTTGGAACTCTTCCAACAAACTGCACCTCCGTTAAGGGTAAATACGAATCCAGATGTAGACTTTCTATCATCGGGATCCGATTGGAAATCAGAATCCGTATACCCGTTAACTTGCAATTCGTTTCCTCCATAAATTATTAACTTATCCTTAGTACCTTTAAGATACTTGAGGATATGTTTAATGGCCATCCAATGGTCATTACCTGGATTGGACTGATATCTACTAGTTACGCTAACAGCGAAACTGATATCAGGCCTCGTACATAACATGACATACATTATGCTACCCAAACACGAAGCATAAGGTTGGTTAGACATTCTAACTTCTCATCTTCTGTTTGTGGACTCATCTTCTTAGAAAGATGAATCCCATGTCTGAACGGTATGTTTGTTGTCTTACAGTTACCAAAATTATACCGTTCTAAGATCTTATCTATGTACGTTGATTGGGATAACCCAATCAGCCTCTTTGTCTATCTCTATAGAGTTTTATCCCTAAAACATAGAAAGCTTCTCCCAGGTCCTTCATGGAGAAATTCTTACAGAGGTACGCTTTTACGCTTTGTAACATACCTAAATCATTCCCAATGATTAGGATGTCATCAACATATAGGACTAAAAATACGACCATGCTCCCACTGGCCTTCTGATACACACAGGATTCTTCTGAATTCTTGAGAAAACCAGACGATCTAATAATCTCGTCGAATCGAAGATTCCAACTTCGTGAAGCTTGTTTAAGTCCATAAATGGACTTCTTAAGCTTACATACCATGCCCGAGTTTTCGCTGGACGCAAAACCTTCCGGCTGTTCCATATAGATTTCTTCATCAAGAAATCCATTTAGAAAAGCCGTTTTGACATCCATTTGCCAAATCTCGTAGTCATGATACGCAGCTATAGAAAGCAAAATCCGAATGGACTTAAGCATTGCTACTGGTGAAAAAGTTTCATCGTGTCGACGCCAGGTCGCTGCGTGTAACCTTTTGATACCAGTCGGGCCTTGTAAGTTTCAACCTTACCGTCAGGCCCGCGCTTCCTCTTGTAAACCCATTTACAACCAATAGGAACAATTCCTTCGGAAGCGGAACCAAGTCCCAAACGTGATTCTCATGCATTGAGTCTATCTCGGATTTCATGGCACATTGCCATTTCACGGAGTCGCTGTCCAACATCGATTCTCTATAGGTGAAAGGATCTGTCTCTTTAACTAAGAGAACATCCAGACTCTTTTCTTGTATCAAATACAAGCGTTCAAGAGGTCTAGATACCCTTTCCGACCTACGGAGTGTGTGTGTTGAAGGTCCTTCATCTATTTGAACTTCAGGTTCCTCCGTTGGTTCGTTGTTTTCAGGATGGACTTCATCAAGCACAACCTGTCTATGATTACCACCTTCTGACAAAAATTATACTTCTAGAAATTTTGCGAAGCGAGCTACGAACACATTTCGATGCTCGGTATCATAAAACAAATATCCCCTCGTATTCGAAGGATATCCGACAAACCTAAACTTTTGCCCTCGAGGCGAAAACTTATCTTGCTGAGTCACCCTGACATAGGCAGGACAACCCCAAACCTTAATATAATTAAGATTTGGTCTCCTACCGAACCATATCTGATACAGAGTCGTAGGAACAGCTTTTGAAGGAATCTTGTTCAAAAGATGTGCAGCTGTTAAAAGAGAGTAGCCCCATAAATAATAGGGCAAATCTGTGAAACTCAACATTGATCGGACCATATCCAATAAAGTTTGATTTCTCCTCTCAGACACTCCATTATGTTGTGGAGTACCTGGAGGAGTATATTGAGCGAGAATCCCATTCCCCTTCATATAATCCATGAACTCACTACTCATATATTTGCCGCCTCGATCAGATTGAAGGCATTTAATATATTGACCAGTTTGTTTTTCTACTTCATTTCGGAACTCTTTGAACTTTTCAAAGGTTTCCGATTTATGTCGCATCAAAAAGACATAACCGTACCATGACAGATCATCGGTAAAGGTAACGAAGTACAAATAACCACTGTGAGTAGTCTGACTTTGTGGACCACATACATCAGAATGTACGAGTTCCAGTAAGTTAGTGGCGCGGTGTCCAACACCTGAAAATGGGGCTTTGGTCATCTTACCCTGAATGCAGGATTCACAAGTTGGATAAGATTCAATGGTATGATCTGGTATCAAACCATTCCTAACCAATTGGGTAAGGCGTTTAACGCCTATGTGACCAAGCCGCATATGCCAAAGTTTAGTATCATTAATTACAGGTAAACTTCGTTTATTAACTCCAGTATTTAAAATATCTTTTGAAGTTTGCAATGTATAATGACAATGCTAGTTTGGACAACTAAGGATCTGAATATTATTTCTATCATATAAATATAAAGAATTGTTCTTAATATTAATACAAAAGCCTTATGCTACACATTCTGGTACAAAATGGAATTCATTTAACAAAAGTGTCCCATTCGGTAATGAGATCTCGTATACTCCCACTGCAACTGCATCCAAAGAGTCTCCACTCCCGAATCGCAACTGCATCTCTCCGGGCTTCAGCCTCCTACTTTCCTTCAGCACTTGCAAATGTGAATGAGACAAGCAGAATCTAAAATCCAGCTGGATGTAACGGCTTCACAAGCTAAAGATAAATCAATAACTGGAAAAATAAATGTACCTGCTGTAGATGCTCTATCTCTCCTCAGCTGGGCGATGTAATCAGGACAGTTCCTTTTCCAATGCCCGACTTTGCCGCAGTGGTGGCATTTGTCTTCAGAAGCCCTCTTGGGCTTAGCTATCTTTGCCTGTTGTTGAGGACCGAAACCCTTCTTCTTCTTCCCTTTTTTCTTCATTCCATTTGACCGTGTCTGGGAAGAAGTAGAGAGAGAAGTAGGTCTCAGAGGGCGAGTCAATACTCTCTTCTTGAGGTCCTCTTCCACAGTGAGCACATCCTATGTAGCTCTTGGTAGGTACAGACAGTCCCATTCATGTTGAAGTACATCACGAACTGGCGATATGAAGCTGGAAGTGAACCAAGAATGACACTCCTACCGAGAATGTCTTCAAGATGAGATTATGTTGCCTCAATTGATCGATCAAATCGATCATCTAAAGAACATGTGGGCTAACATCTTTCCCCTCATCCAGACGCACATGGAACAGTTCCATTGTGACTTTGTGAACAATCACTTGTTCTTGGTTCTCAAACGATTGTCTCAATCGCGTCATCATACTATACGAATCTAACATGCCATAGTATTGTTTCTTGAGTTTCGGAGATAATGAAATAAGGATGTACGATTTAACCCTTAAATCATCATCCTTCCAAGTTTCAAAAACTTGGCGTTCCTCCTCCGTAGCGTCCGCACCTACAGCAAGGGGCAACGGACCCTCAAAAACATATCCCAGCTTTTCGGAATCAAGGACAATCCTCAAATCCAATTCCCAGTCAGCGAAGTTCTCAGCGCCTTTAAGTTTGATCGCATCAAGCATACGCGCAAACTGATTTGTGGATTGTGCCGCCATCGTAAATCTATCATATAGATCATGAAAAACGGTTAGCAGAAATTAGCAGTTTCATATAATATCAAAAGCATAAACTAGATCATGGATTTTTAATCTAAAATGCCCCTCCCACTAAATCATCCAATACTGTAATCCCCAAACAGAATACAAAGATTTAATAATTAAATTAAATACAAATAGTGAAAGGTGGATCCCGTGAATATATTTCGGCTCACAGCAGAGGCACGGCCTCGCCTACGTATATTCATCAAGTAGACAACTCATTTGTCAATCACTCAATAGTGACTCCTAAGTTTCCGGTCTGGCCGTTTCTCGTTGTCGCTGCTAAGGCAGGCCTACAAGGAGACGTACCAAGGTTAAACTCGTCAATGATACTCAAGTTACTTACGTAATCCTGACAGCTAGGGCACATTCAGAATTCCGCTTTCGCTTGAATTTATCTAGTATCAAATATATATCCGGTATAAATAAATCTCTATCGGCTACACCCTCACAGCAGAGGCACGGTCTCGGATGTATTCACAGAGAAATATTTATAAACCGTATTGACAAGACGGACCACATAACATGCATCAAATACATAATTACATTTAAACCTTATTAATAATGGATTTTCCGTTAAATGTCATACACCCTAAATCTAACCAATTTAGATTCTAATAAGCATGTATAAAGACAAGAAAACATGATTAAACATTGATTTAATTAAGGCTAATTAATTTAGGGGGCCTAGAATCAGACTCGCTCTGATACCATTTTGTAGGGGTTTTTATGGGCTAAATCCGGTAACGCAGCGGAAACGGTGGAAATCAAATTTTCCGATTTCAAAATTTTTTCTCGGATTAATTAAATAAACATATTTATTTTATTACCCAATAATCAAATTATGAAATAAAATTCAATAAATCAAATTTAAGTGAATTTACCGAATTGCCCTTACACTTGGTATTTTATTCATTTTAGTCCGAAATTGTTCAAATCAATTTTGGATGATTAAATCATTTCTAAGATGAACTTAGCATGTTCAAAACATCAAAACACCAAAAGAACAACAAAAATCCCAATTTTTCTCATTTTGGCCGAGAGCCTCCATAGGGGGGTTTTTGTGCATTTGTGATTTCATGCTTCAAAACACATCAAGATGTAATCCAATCAACATGAAACTTTATATGCATCATATACACATACTTATACAAAACATAAATGAAAAGCCCCAAATTGGACAAGGTCTTAAACCCTAATTTTTCAATTTCTTCAAATTGGACAAATTAGACCAATTGGTTAAATCAATTACTTCAATCATCATTATTCCATCCAACCAAAGTCTCAACACAATGAAACAACTCTAGATCAAATCTAGGTCATCTAAGAGTGGGTCAACAACTCTCGATTAGCAACAAAGTTTCCAAAACCTTAAAAAAATACATATAACTACACTAGTCACAAGTTTCCACCATTATACATGCTCAACACTTTCACCAAACTTCCATTCATCAAAAACACAAAGAATAAATAAAATAACAACATGATAACATCACAAGAAGTAGCCTAGAACATAAGGAACAATTTCCTCTCCAATAGCAAGTTAAGAAAACTTACTAAATCCAAGCTTTTTGTTTTCCTTTTTTTTTCTTTTGTTCCTTTCATTCTTTTATTCTTTTTAATGGAGTTTAGGTTAGAAAGTGAATTAGGTTAGATACCAAATGAAAAAGAAAACAATATATACTTGTTGACCAAAAGGCCTTGGCCGAAAATCAACAAACATATACAACAATTTTAATTTCAATTTCATTTGATATAAATTGATCAACTTGATATAAATATCTAATAAACACTTTATAGATATTTTAATTAAGTCGACAAAGGCAACTAAGTCATTTTAATCAAATATCCAAATGTCAAGATATTTATATTTTAATTAATTTAATGATTTAACAATTAATTAATTAATTAATTAATTAAATACAAATATTTTAAATATATTGATAATATTTACATTAAATATCAAATACATATATTCATTTAGGATATTAGTCAAATATCTCAATTTGACTATTAATTAATGTATATTTAAATTAATCAAGTATTAAATGTAAATACACAATAATTAAGCAAATAAATTAATCGTGTCCCTTTAGCATGTATCTTGCGTTTAACCTTTAAACGAATTTATAAATAATCAATATTATTTATAAATGTTGCTCTAGTGCTCTCCGAGTATGTTTCATTATTGAGACTCTCTAGATTCAGGTATATCCGTCACGAAATCCAATTTCGTGTCCATAATTATCCACCCGTAAATTATGACGATCACGGATAAACTCCTCGCGAATCATACAGGTCAAGGTCATGGCAAATGTTTAATTCCTCCATCACAGGTATCCAGATATATCCCAGAGATATAGATGTAAACGTAAAATCTCTATGGGGATTATCCAGTCGACTATTCTATTAGCAATCTCAAAAAGAATGTTTAGAACTAGTTTCTAAACTGTACCACGGGCCCATGGTTTTATCTGATTGCTTATCATGTGGACTACCTATGCTCTAGTACACAGAACTGATGGATCCTATCTTGAAACACATAGGACACCCTGAGGATCTATCTACACCCAACGAACAAGCGGAGGTCTGATCTAAATAGATCGATGACGTGACTGCCATCTAAGTGTAAAGGATGTCTCATTGTGGGAACACAGATGTTGGGCAACGCATGATGTCCCGGGCTCGGGACCCGGTTGGGAGTACGGAGTAGTACGCGGGGGACTAAACTGGAGAATGATGGAGTCGCCACCCAGTGTGAACCGGGACAAAGATTTAAGGCCACACTCACCCCTCGCAATGGAAGACCTGAAACCGTTGGGTTCGGAATGGTCCCTTACTTATGCACTTGTAATGAAATGATTTGTGCAATAATTTGTTCAAGCCTAAGTAACACCTATTTCCAAGAGTATTATGCTTCTAAGTTCATATGCACGAAAATAAAACTTACACCTAAATTTGCATACATCTTACATCTAAATCTTTTATGTCGACTTTCGGACTCGCGTTTCACGGCCGTCGGAAGGGCTATCACTCCGCAACTCTTCCGGTTCACTGGATTAACATCTTAGCTCGCTGTTTTGCTACTTTGGTCGCTGTTTTTACTCCGTTTTGCTGCTACTTTCTCTGTATTTTCTGGTCACTGTTTCAGGCAATTTTTGGACTGTTTTGGGCAGTTTCGGGGACTGTTTTAAGTAGTTCTTTAGGTGCAGTTTCGGGGACCTTGCAGGATAGTTTCGGCGATTAAGGTGGGTAGTTTATTGGTGCTGATTTGCGTGAACTGGGCTATAATTTTTGGGGGTGATTATGCGTGAACTGGGCTGCAGGGTTGAGTGAACGTGGCCTTACTATGAAGGCAGGGGGCTCTGTGGCTGAGTTATTAGGGTTTATGTGGGCTGTAGTTGTGGAAAGGTTAAGGGCTGGTGAAAGTGGTCTTTGTGGAAAAGGGTTTATTTGGCGTTATTAGGGTTAGCTGGCAGTGAGTGGGTTGGCTGTGAGTGTTGTCTATTTTTTGTATGTCGGTGGTGATAGTTTGTGAAATGAAGGAGGCATGTGGCTGGTTACGTAGGAGTTGCTTACGTAAAGGGCATTCTGAGTGTGGTTGGCGAGGGTTGTGAAGTACATGGAGGGTGAGAGACCAAATGGCAAGGCAAGGGGCTTATTTGCTTTGTGTTTATTGTTGAATTGAGATAGATAGGGACGTAAGAGGAGAGATATGAGGAGAGCTGCTGTTAGGGTTTATTTTGTTTGGGTTTTTTGTGTTTTCTTTGGTGATTACCGTGAGTCTCCTGGCGTGAGGCAGGTGAATTCAACGTTTGTGTGTGTGGGCAGTGAGTGACTCGGCGTGGAGTGTAGGGCTGATGGGTTTTTGGGTAGTCAAAAGCTGCTATGGAGACAGATGCATTTGTTTAGGGTTTCATTATTTTGTGTATGGTGAGAGGAGTGAGCTACCGTGAGGTCTGAGGAGTTAAGTTTGTGTTATATTTTATAGTAGATGAATTAGGGTTATGGTTGTGCATGGTTTTTGAAAGGAAATAAATCATGCAAAATAGGGAGGTGATTAATTGATTTTAAAAAGGGAAATGATATTTATAATTTAGGTGGGTGATATCTTTAATTGGTGAGTGATTTATTAAAATTTGATTTTAATTTGGATTTGATTTAGTTTAATTTAGGTAAGGATATATTTTATATTTTTTTTTGATTTATTTTAATTTGGTATGTGATTTTATTAAATTAGGAATTAGATTTTAATTTAATTTAATTTCAATTTAATTGGTTTTTAATTTAAATTTGTGATATGTTTTACTTATTTTTTGGATTGGGCTTGGGTGAGATGGGCTAATTGGGCTTGGGTGTGAGGCTAGCAGCAAAACCAGAAATACCGACACCGTTCGAACACCGATTTGAACGCTAAACGAACGCCCGTAATCTGCCTGACGTTCGAACGTGGTCACGAACGCAGCACGAACGAAAATAATGAACTTGTGAAATGAACCTGATGACATACTTATTCTGAATTTCCCCTTCCGACGTCCGTTTCCCGCGACTTCCGTGACATAAAAGGTAGTGCCTCTAAATGAGACTCATCATAGAGACTTATATGCAAAAATGCAGTGCCTACACTCATGTGCCCACAATGGCATCTCAAGTCTAAGAATCACAAGTGCTACTCAACCCGAGAAGATTCTTATTGACGTTGGTGTACCATCCATTAAGAATCTTCGGTGATTCGTTCAGTGTTTATCCGCTATAAACACCTACACGTCTATACCAGTCTCCAAGACTGATGGTTCATTGAGAAACCATTGGAATCATAAATTCCAATATACGACATGTACCGGTCTCAACGGGTTTACTATACTGACCAAGTAGTGTAAACCTTGACCAGGAACAGTCTGAGAATGAAAACATCATGATACTACTCAATGTCAGTTGCGACGCTTTTGCAACAGTACCATGACTAATCATTCTAAGGTCATTACGTCTTTACCATATTAAAAGATACATTATATTATAGAAACTGCATATATTATTCATAATAATAATGTTTTACAGAAGTATTCATAAAGAAATACAACCGGGAATTGGCGCTCTGAGCACCAACCCCAACAATCATATCATTTCATGATAGCTGAAATTTGTACCATACTATTTCTACACCTTTGTTTTGCATTTCTATTACTCTCACGTTGGCTATCAAGGGGATAGTCTGCCTATTAGTTTTTTTGTCATACACGTTGGTGACTTCATTAACCTTCTCTGGATAACTGTGGATCGGGTAGTGGCATTCTCCCAATAGTTCCACTAACACCCTTTTCTGAGCTTAACTTTCTCTCTCATTTACTACTGCATGAGAGACTTTAATTATCTTTCTCCAAGATAGTGCTTTTATCTCAAAACATTAGGTATGTCTTCTATCATCTACTTGTCATGTATAGGGCATCTTTATTCGTACCATCTATAATTAGGAAGTGAAGCTCATATCATTACCACATCGTATCCATACACACCACAGGTCAGGCCCAAGGGCATTACAATATACTATAGATTTACCAAATCCTGAGAGTGACGTCGGGACAGCTATTATATTCATTTTCCAATACGTGAATATGTTGCGAGATTATCGTACTGTAAATATACGGTGTCAAGTTTTAATAATGGATGAATAAAGAGTGTCGAACCTACGGGGATTGAAATCGAATTCACACTAAGTACTATAATTAATAAACTTAAATTTATTTAGAAATCAAATTTAAAATAACCTAAATTAAAATTATAAACTAAAGAAGTGAAAAGTCAAAACGTTTAAATTAAGAAAGAATATGATGAGATAAATTTTAAAGTCTGATTTCACCTATCTATCCCCTATGTATTTGTTATGTCAATAAATTATTACTCAATTTCTTAATTTATAAGCCGAAAATTCTAAATTATTCTAATTCCTCTCCCGAGTGTCAAGTGAAAATATTATTAATTTCTAATTTTGATATCCCTATAAAAATCTAGTAATTAATAATTCTTTACGCCCTGTGATTCCTTTTTAACGACTTCAAATGAATTATAGGCCTTCCGAACTCTATAAAATTCCTATGTTATATTTTCTAGAACCTATTCAAAATCCCCTCTTCTGAGTGATAGATTCTAAATATGGAATCATCTAATTTGTGGCCAATAAACCAAAAGCATTAAACACAAGAAAAAAAATAAATAAACTGAATTAAAACTTCATAATAATTAATTGGCAATCAAACACATAGGTTCAAGTATAGGCTACATCATCCTTTAGAATAAGAAAATTAGTTCATAACTAAATAAAAAGAACGATGAAAATGGAGTCAATAACATATTGAACATCATAAGAGTTTGAAGAAATAAATTAGAAGATAAAACTCGAATCGAATCCCTTCATCTTCGGACGTCACCGCTGTTGGACAATTATGACCCATAGCGTTACTATTTGTACAGATCATGGTGTTGTTGTACAAATTAACTATGGGACCAAGGAGATTGCTTTCTTATCATTTGTGATTAGATCACCAAGATATATAAATGATAGGAGGTCCCTATGATTTGTTCCTGGATTGAGAATGATATGAGACAATATCAATCCACGAAGGATAAATCATTAAATATCCCTAGTCAGAGTATTATCGAGATTGGACATCGATAAATACGTAAAACACTAGTATTACACTTGTGCGCGTTGTGAGGGCATAACGACATAGTTCTCATATATTTGGGTATAGGATACTCATGCAAGTGTAATAGGAGGTTGTGTTTTACCGATGGTACGGGAAACAGCTTCGCTCTGGATAGACCCCCTCAGAATTCCATTGGTAGTATGACTATGTGTCTATAGAAGTCCGAAATCAGGGTAGGTGTATTTGGTCTTAACCTGAGACTTGCACCGCTAATACTTGCGACAATCAATATACTTTAGTTGTGGTCGTCCAGGGCTTTAACAGGTTCTGTGTACGCCTATGCTGGGTATATTGAGAATCGTAGTGTGTTGGGTGTGATGTCAAGACGGAAGTGTCACTCCAGTCATATGGAGATGATGGTCACGTAGGATACGGACTAGTACTCTTAAGTACTGCAGTCATCAGGATAAAATGACAAGGTCTTGTTTATCCGATTATAGAGACTAGTTACCAGACATCTGACATGTGCTTTGTACGGGGCAGACACAATTCCAGCCCCACGCCTAGCACGTGATCATCCGATACTGGATCGACATACGCAATACTACGTATACTACGCCTGATATAGATCCTTTATTCCTGTAAGGATATTTCTGGAGTATTGGGTAGGCATGGTGCTTTGCTAGAAGCCAACCTTGTCTTGTAAATCGGTGTAAACGTAGTACGAGGTACTTACGTGTTCGGATAGTCCGACGACCGAATTTACTGCCAACATATCCGGGGATTTCATGGGTCGCTTCTGATGAGTGGTATTTATATCACTTTTTCCCACTCATTTGACCTAATATTTCGTATAGTTTCTCGAGTTTTAAGAACGTTTTGATGTGTTTTGTTGTTATTTTGCAGATAAATAAAGTTTGGAACCCCCTGGAGGCAATTTGGGGCAAAAACGGACAAAAATGAGTCAACTGGAATATTTTGGTCTTTGGCGCGTCGCGACACTGAAGCCTTGCGCGTCGCGACTCCCAGCCTGTGCCGGACCTGCTAACGTGCGCCGTCAGCCACGTGTCAAAATCTGACTGGTCAACTTTGCTAACGTGCGCCGATCATGCTAACGTGCGCCTTGCCACGTGTCACCATCACAACGGTTCTACTAACGTGCGCCATCTGCCACGTGTCAACATCCTATTTGACCAACCTAAGCGCGTGCCACGTGTCCTCCTCCTTTTGGACCGAATAACCAACAAATCAGAGGTCGCCACGTGTCATCGTATAAGTGGACCGAATTTCCAGCCACTCACAAGCTGCCACGTGTCACAACATAATTGGACCGAATAGCCAGCCAACCAGAGCGTGACACGTGTCACAATTATTGCTGCCGACAGCCGCGTGGTCAACCCGCGTGGACTCCGTGTACCTTTTTCCAGAGTCGCGACGCTAGTGTAATTTTAGCGTCGCGACGCTGGCCCAAAATCAGCCTATAAAAGGAGGCCGCCAAATTCATTTTTCTTCATGCTTTCCTTGGAGAATTCTCTCTAATATTATAGGAAACATCTATTTTTGTATATATAATTATTATTTTAATTTTCAGTAATAGTAGTTATCTTCTTCTACATTTCTTTAATGTTTTGTAGTTAATTTTCTGCTGGGGATAAGGTGAAGCTCTTATTATTTTAATTTAGATTAATCTCCCTTAAATATAACATGGAAATTATAATTCAAAATATAAAAGATTACCGCCTTAATGGCTGGTTTTATTTATTTGACATAATGTGGCACCGCCTATATGGCTGGTCTTTAGGTGACAGGTAATTACCGCCTATATGGCTGGTTTATGTTCAAATACTAGTACCGCCTTTATGGCTGGTCGGACTTAATTTGACTTAATAAAGAATACCGCCTTTATGGCTGGTCGGTAATATCATGTTTAATTTATCTATTATATTAAGGGAGATATCTAAATTATAAATAGTAAAAGTGGATCCCCAACCCCCGGCATTTTATTTTTATTCTAGGGAAGTGATGAAACACAATACACACACTTAATAATTGATTTTCTTTTTATGGGTAGTTCTTTAGTTTGTTTATTGAGTCTTAAGCTTAATGCGTCTTGTTAACTGGCAATTAATAAGATTGATGGGGTAATTCTAAAATGAACTAGACTTAGGGATTTTAGGTTTCAGCCTTAGATTCAATAGCCCACGATCTTCCTTGAGGATAGATAACCCTTTAATAGATTTCCTTACAGGATAGGAATATACCTGTCGGGCGGGGGTAGCCATAATTGGAACTTAAACTTAATGAATCCAGGTAATGTGGTTGACATAAACATATGGTTCAATTGGGTTATACTGGGTATTTGCGTCTGACCATCGGAAGAGGCTTTTGCATACTTTCGTGTTCCAGGTTAGCAAACTAATTTATTACACATAAATAAGAGAGTCAATTCATCTTTTTAACAGTATTGTGTGGAATCACAACCCTAGATCTTTTGAGTCTTTTTATTTATTTTCCTTAGTATTTTCTTTTGTTTATTTTATTTTTATTAAGCAATTCCACATTCAACCATCAAAGCAATCAATTCCCTTCTCCCTATAATTAGATACCTGTAAATAAATAGATTCAATAATTAATAACAACAATAGGAATTAAGTCCTCGTGGGATCGATATTTTTATACTACTTGAACGATACGTGCGCTTGCGTTATACGTGTGTGTTTACGCCGGTCAAGTTTTTGGCGCCGTTGCCGGGGACTTATTTTTCTTGAGTTATTAATTTTGAAGCTATCCAATTTACTTGTATCTAATTTTTTTATTTTTTATTTTTTAATTTTTATTTCTTTCTTTTGTTTTCAGGTGGTTGAACAATGGAACACTGCTGGGAGATTGAGAGATTACGAGCGTTACAAGAAGATACACCCCAAATCTGGGAGCAACAGTCCGGTTTTCTGAGGCCTGTTGTACAGCCCAATGACTATCATTGGATGTCAGAACCAAGTATTACTACATTTGCTCAACAGAACTCAATGTGGAGATGTGACATATGTAATGGTAACCACCCAAGCGATTATTGCGAGTACAACTACAATTCAGGGTGGCAGAACTATCAGAATCCTTCATGGTATGATGAGCCATCACATTTCACAAAGCCACATTTTCCATCTTATCCACCATCTACCTTTGATCTTTACCAACAACCAGAACCATCTGAGGAAGATCAATTGATTCACATGTTCAAAGAACATGGAGCTCGATTTGATGCACAAATTCAGAGTAACGCAGAATCCATACAGAGAATGACAGATCAGATCAGACAATTAATAGAAAACCAGAGCTACATACCTCAATGAGCATCTTCAGATGACACAGATGAAGCCTTCGAGTACCAAACACTTCACTATGACACTTTAGCAGAGAGGAGGCTGAGGAGAATCAAGAACCAGAGGTATCAGTTCAGGAACCTGAGCTAGCAAAGTCTCGATTTGATTTCTATTATTCAGATTCTGACGAGGATGAAGCTGAAATATTTGTACCAACTGCATCAAAAATTGAGGATGGAATTATGTATCCTCAAAACGAAGATCTTGGAGTTTGCATTGCACACATGTTTGAAGAAGATCTACCCGAGCCAATCAATTCACCCGAATCAGAGGATGAAGACCTAATGTCTGACTCATCTTTTCATCCTCAGGTGGAACAAGAAGTAGAGCAAATGGAGGAGGAAATGTCTGATTTTATTGAAGACCCAGAGCATTCAGGTGAAACATCACTGTGTTGGGGAGTACAATTTAGAGAAATCACCCAGAAGCTTGACAGAATGGAAATTCCATTCCAAGTCAAGCACCATACGAGACCTCCTGATTTTCTTTCTTTCTTTGCAGGAATTGTTGGAGCGACAAAGTTTAAAAAGGTAGCACGAGCACTGAATGATACAAAATTCTTTTTACTACCTCACCGTTGGAAGAGACCCTTCAAAAGCAGTGCTCATGGGATTGTCTGTAATCGGACATCCAAAACGACATTGAAACCTCATTGACATATGAATTTCAGTCACGTCTGGCTGAAGACAAAAAATTTAGCGCTAGCAGGGAGGCAACCCATGCAATTTGTTGTAATTTCTATTTTCATATTTTGTGTATACATGTTGTAGAACTTTTTAATTTTGTGTGTTAGTTTTTCAAGGAAAAGCACAAACGGAGCATTTTAAGACATAAGGAATGGTGTTTGGCAATCACAAAGATGAGATCTAATTCATTAGTGGTGGCTGAGTAAGGAATGAATTCTTGAGACGCATCCTAATGGATTTATAACGAGCGAGAGGCGTATTGAGTACACAATTCCGTTGCCTTAATTATTGCTTTGATTTGCTTTTCTTTTGTACTTTTCTTTATTATCGCCGACAAGATCTAAACTTTTTGACTTTTCACGATTTATTTTAACGTTCTTCGAATAATTGTCATTTGGCAGATACTAGTGCAATTATTACACACCCATTTCCAGGTCAATAAATTCAGCACTGCATTTTCTCTTCAACCCATTCAGAGATACACATATAAATAAGAGAGAGAAAATGGAAGCAACTTCACAATAGCGAATCAAGCGAATTTGTGTTTTCTGTGGATCCAATTCTGGTAATAAACCAGAATTCATCGAGGCTGCGAAGGAATTGGGGTGAGTCATAGCGGAGCGAAATATGCACCTGGTATATGGCGGTGGCAATCTTGGATTGATGGGAAGTATTTCAAAAGCTGTTCAGGATGGTGGCGGTCATGTTTTGGGAATCATTCCAAAACCTTTGGCGGACGAACACTTAATCGGACAAACAAATGGAGATGAACGCATCGTATCTGGAATGCCCGAACAAATTCATGAAATGATCAATATGGCAGATGCGTTTATTGCGTTACCAGGAGGACTTGGGACGTTTGAGGAAATGTTTACTGTAGCATCATGGGCACACTTAAATATTCATCGGAAGCCCATTGGGTTACTTAACATTGAGCATTTCTTCGATTTTTTGTTTGTATTTCTTGCAGAAGCCAAAAGACATGAGTTCGTCACCAAATCAGTGCATGATATCTTTCTGACTACGACAAAGGCTGAAGAATTAATTGACCAAATCATAGTCTTTGAACCAAAACTGGACCCCATTCTCTCCAAGTTGGACTGGACAGACAACAATCGTGGTAAGAAGCGTAAACTGGACATAGATCTTAATCGGTAGTTCAGCTAACCAGGTATGATCTTCTAAACTCTTATATTACTGTTTAAGACATTGGGGACAATGTCTCATTTAGGTTTGGGGGAGAGAATTAGTTGATTAGTACCTTGTTTTTAGTTTGTATGTTATTTTATTTTTAGTCCAAAATTTTTCGAAAAATACAAAAAAAAATTGAAAAATTTTCAAAAATTACAAAAACATTTTATGTTTTTGTGTTTTTAATATGATTAGTTTGGTGAAATTGGTTAGAAACATTTTTCAAACCATTTTCGAAATAAGTTAATTTTTGTTTATTTCCTTTTAAATTATTTAATTTGTAGATTCTCCATAAAACGGACTAAAATGGATCTTCATATGCTCAGTTGACAGGTATTATCAACATATATAGTAACATACGGACATGAGCTAAAATTGAAAAGTTTGTAATATTCAGTGCTCTAGTTTAATTGGAGGAAGCATCTCAAAAAAGCAGTGGAGTAAAAAAAAAATTGTTGTTCAAAAATAAAGTATCTAATATCCGGGTTATTAAGTCTGTAAGGGTGTTTTAACACCTAGTGCCCTAAAACCAACTGGTTTGGGAGTCACTGGCCCAAAGCTCGTTACATGGATCGAAGATGCTACAAAAAATATATTTATATCTGAAGTCTGGGTAATTAAGTCTGTAGGGGTGTCTTAACACCTGGTGCCCTAAAACCAACTGGTTTGGGAGCCACCGACCCAAAGCTCGCTACATAGACGGAAGATATTGTATATAAATAAAAAGTCAAAATTCAAAATCAAAGAAAAAATCAGAAAAATCAGAAAAATTATTCCATTGCTACAAAATGGTGTGAAATCTGATAGAACTTTAGGACAAAAATATTACTCTCTTATCAACTATACTTATGACTGTTGTGGGAAAAAATGAGTTGATTAATATTTTGTTGGCTGTGTGTATTGAGAATGGTAAATATAATCGGAGAATTTACTTATTCAGTAATTTAGAATAAAACAAAACAACTAGTAACTTTTAGTAGAAATTTCACATGATTAGTCATTAACTTCTTTATTCTCTTTTCGCTGTCTTTTTGCTTTTGTGTGCATTAGTTTTAACTAACTTTTTACTTTTGTAAAAATGTTTGTGGGTATCATTGCTGTAAGCCCTCACGAGACTACAACTCGTCCACTAGGGACACCTAGGGGTTTAAAGGCTTGTTGCATACGCTAAATGCAATCGTGATCCCTACGAAAGTGGCTTAGTTAATTTTATTTTCATGTTATTTTATTTTATGTTTTGCTCGAGGACTAGCAAAATGTTAGGTTTGGGGGTGTGATGAGTGGTATTTATATCACTTTTTCCCACTCATTTGATCTAATATTTCTTATAGTTTCTCGAGTTTTATGAACGTTTTGATGTGTTTTGTTGTTATTTTGCAGATAAATAAAGTTTGGAAAGCACTGGAGGCAATTTGGGGCAAAAACGGACAAAAATGCGTCAACTGGAATATTTTGGTCTTTGGCACGTCGTGACACTGAAGCCTTGCGCGTCGCGACTCCCAGCCTGCGCCGGACCTGCTAACGTGCGCCGTCAGCCACGTGTCAAAATCTGACTGGTCAACTTTGCTAACGTGCGCCGATCATGCTAACATGCGCCTTGCCACGTGTCACCATCACAACGGTTCTACTAACATGCGCCGTCCGCCATGTGTCAACATCCTATTCGACCAACCTAAGCGCGTGCCACGTGTCCTCCTCCTATTGGACCGAATAACCAACAAATCAGAGGTCGCCACGTGTCATCGTATAAGTGGACCGAATTTCCAGCCACTCACAAGCTGCCACGTGTCCCAACATAATTGGACCGAATAGCCAGCCAACCACAGCGTGACACGTGTCACAATTATTGCTGCCGACAGCCGCGTGGTCAACCCGCGTGGACTTTGTGTACCTTTTTCCAGAGTCGCAACGCTAGTGCAATTTCAGCGTCGCGACGCTGGTCCAAAATCAGCCTATAAAATGAGGCCGCCATATTCATTTTTCTTCATGCTTTCCTTGGAGAATTATCTCTAATATTATAGGAAACATCTATTTTTGTATATATAATTATTATTTTTAATTTTCAGTAATAGTAGTTATCTTCTTCTACATTTCTTTAATGTTTTGTAGTTAATTTTCTGCTGGGGATAAGGTGAAGCTCTTATTATTTTTAATTTAGATTAATCTCCCTTAAATATAACATGGAAATTATAATTCAAAATATAAAAGATTACCGCTTTAATGGCTGGTTTTATTTATTTGACATAATGTGGCACCGCCTATATGCCTGGTCTTTAGGTGACAGGTAATTACCGCCTATATGGCTGGTTTATGTTCAAATACTAGTACCGCCTTTATGGCTGGTCGGACTTAATTTGACTTAATAAATAATACCGCCTTTATGGCTGGTCGGTAATATCATGTTTAATTTATGTATTATATTAAGGGAGATATCTAAATTATAAATAGTAAAAGTGGATCCCCAACCCCCGGCATTTTATTTTTATTCTAGGGAAGTGATGAAACACAATACACACACTTAATAATTGATTTTATTTTTATGGGTAGTTCTTTAGTTTGTTTATTGAGTCTTAAGCTTAATGCGTCTTGTTAACTGGCAATTAATAAGATTGATGGGGTAATTCTAAAATGAACTAGACATAGAGATTTTAGGTTTCAGCCTTAGATTCAATAGCCCACGATCTTCCTTGAGGATAGATAACCCTTTAATAGTTTCCTTACAGGATAGGAATATACCTGTCGGGCGGGGGTAGCCATAATTGGAACTTAAACTTAATGAATCCAGGTAATGTGGTTGACATAGACATATGGTTCAATTGGGTTATACTGGGTATTTGCGTCTGACCATCGGAAGAGGCTTTTGCATACTTTCGTGTTCCAGGTTAGCAAACTAATTTATTACACAAAAATAAGAGAGTCAATCATCTTTTTAACAGTATTGTGTGGAATCACGACCCTAGATATTTTGAGTCTTTTTATTTATTTTCCTTAGTATTTTCTTTTGTTTATTTTATTTTTATTAAGCAATTCCACATTCAACCAATCAAAGCAATCAATTCCCTTCTCCCTATAATTAGATACCTGTAAATAAATAGATTCAATAATTAATAACAACAGTAGGAATTAAGTCCTCGTGGGATCGATATTTTTATACTACTTGAACGATACGTGCGCTTGCGTTATACTTGTGTGTTTACGCCGGTCAGCTTCCAGAAGATTCACCGATGATGTATGACTCGGACTTTTAATTAATCTAGGATTAATAAGATGAGAGAGAAAATTAATCTGGGATTAATTGTGGAGATATTTTATCTGGGATAAAATATCATTTAAAGAGAGAGAACAATTAATTTGGAATTAATCGATTAAATAATATATTCTATATATTATACGAAATTATATTTCGACGCGGGATTAAAATTAGATTTTAATTCGGGAAAACGAGTTAATTTAGAATTAATTCGTTCGAGACAATAATAGTGACTTCGCTAGGCGTAATCATTTAATTACGTCGCAATAGAAAATTCGTTAATTTGGAATTAGCGAACCCGAGCCCGGGATTATTTGCGAGTGCATTCGCATTTCGAATTCGAGTGCGGCACGCAAGTCAAATCAAGCTTTAAATTGCTAGTGGCATCAAGCGTCAAATTATAAGTCACTTTGAGTGATTGACAACATGTCACTTGTGATTGATGTGAGTTGGTGGATAGCATTTAATGCCAATTTTGGAGCCAAAATTCATGTTGACTTTTGAAAGTGGTATTTGGTATATGTTTAATTGTTTTTAGAAAACAATTAATCAATTACACAACTCTCTCTTCTCTCCTCTCCCTCTCTCTCATTCACGCCCTTGGGGCTGTTTTCTTCTGGTTTTGCAGAGAAGATGGGAAGCAAAAGTATTCATAGGGAAGCATTATGTATTCATAGGGAAGTTTGGGGAGTCCTTATAAGTGTAGAAAATAGATTTTTCTAGTTTGAAAATCATTTGGGGCATCGCGATGCCAGCTTCTCTGAAATTTTAGTGTGTTTGCTGATGGTGATGGTGTCTAGAATGTTTTGTTTTGCATATTTTACCTTTCTTGCATCCTTCATTTGCATCTTTAAGCTCCCAAAACACATATGTTAGCCTCAAGATCCATGCTCTAAAGTGTTTTATTATATAAAGATGATATTGAGATAAACACATTAGATGTGAATAACAGAATTTATATTTAGAATATAAATAAATCTCGAACGTATAACGTGACAAACAAACAGCTCATACTGATTTGATCAAATGAAACATATTGTGGCATTGTTGTCTGGGACACAATTAAAAAAGACTCGTATATCCACACTTTCGAAGAGTGGGTACTAGGACTAATTTGATTCCATTCAAATAAAGTCTACGAATCTAGTTTATTGGGCAAAGTGCCTAAAACACATTTACTCGGTAAAAGTGTAAAAGCCACCTATTTGTTAGCCCTAGTTCATAGTGAAGCAAGTGGGCCCATTTCTAGCTAGGTTAGAGGTGGATATGAATATTTCGTGACCTTTACGGATATGGCATCGCGTTATGGTCATGTGTTTCTTTTGAAGAACACAAATCAGAAACTTTTATAGTTTCGACACGAAATAGACAAACAGATCGGCTAAAGTATTAAACTGTCATGGTGAGACCATAATAGAAAATACTTAAGCAATAAGTTTCTAATATACTTGAAAGAGTATAGTATTCTTTCAATGAGGACTCCTCCCGGAACACGTCAATTTGACGGTGTGTCTGAACGGATAAACTGAATTTTGTTGGACATGATAAGGTTAATCATGAGTCGCTCTGGGCTACCATTTCCTTCAACGGATAAGCATTAGACAGTGCAAAACTTATTTTGAATAAGGTTTCATTAAAATCTGTTAGACAGATTTCATATTAGATATGAACAGGAAAGAAACCAGGTTTCTCAATCCTGTAAATTTGGGATGCTAGGCATATGTTTGGATGATACCAAACTAAAACCCAAATTGGATAAGTGCCAATTTTAGGTTATCCTAGGGATACCATAAGTATAGTACTTATACATCTCACAAGGGAACAATTTAATTGTTACTCACCATGTGGTTTTCCTGAGAGGAATACCGATATGCAGTGGTAAGTGGGAGGATAGTAATACTCGATGAAAATCAGAGTAATACTGTTCCAGGCACCAAGTCCTTATTGGAACACAAATAGTTCATCAAGGATGAAACTAGACCAATAATCTTCGAATACACAAGAACCACGTTAGTCGGAGAGAGTCAGAAGACAAACTGGGGTATGGGTTTCTGATCTCATTTCATAAAGATGTTAATCTTATTGAGGTACACCAACTGACTACGTATGAGGAAGTGATGCAAGGTATCGACTCCATATTATGGGAAAGTGCCATGAGTCCGAAATGGATTCCATGTATATCAATTAGTTTGGATACTAGTTGATGTATCGCAAGGCATTGTGCCTATTGGTACTTATAAGTCTTCAAGGAAGATGTACATCAATGGCAACATACCAACGTATAAAGCTAGGCTTTTAGCGGAAAGGTATCGTTATCAACATTGTGTTGATTACGATTCAACCTTTTACATGTTGCCACGGTAAATCCATTTGGATAATGCTTGCTGATGCTGCATGTTTCATTTAAGAAATATGTCAGTTTAACGGGAAAATCGCTTTCCTGAAAAGGAAACCTTTTGGAGGATGTTTACAACATCCTGTCGGTTTGGTCGTACCAAAACTAGCAAACAAGGTTTGCAGGTTATTCGATCCATGTTTGGATTGAAGCAAGCATTAGGTTTTTGGAATTACCGTTTTGATGTAATCATAATCGTTTATGATTTAATTCAAAACGAAAATGATTCTTGTGTATATAAGGAGGTTAGTGGGAGCGCACTGACAGTGGCTGTCCTACAAATAATGATAATATATGTCATTTCGTGGAAATGATATTCCCATAAAACAATCGATGAAAGCTTGGCTTTCGAGAAAACTCTCCGAGAATTCGTACATTGAAAAATATACGTTACTTGGTGTCTCATACGCTTTGAGCATATGAAATCACAAACAGGCCAATCCAAGTGATAGTCACTGGATTGATGTTAAGAACATCCGTTAGTATCTTAGAGATCTAAGGATGCTGTCTTAATCTATGGAGATGGAGAACTTGAAGTGACTGGGATCACTACTGCAAGTTTCCTAAACCGATATAAACGACTAAAGTCGCAAACAGTACTATAAAGTTTGAGTAACGGAACAGTGAGTTGGAAATCTTCCAAGCAAGATACTGTTACCGAATAAACAACAAATGTGGGTAATTGCTGCAGCTGAGGCGGCAATTGAAGCCATTTGGGTCGATAACAAATCTAATTAGATTAGATATAATTATGTTAGCAACTGAGCTAGGCGTTAGCACAGGCTAAAGAATTAATGGTCTCATCAACGATCCAGATATATACTTCGATATTTATTTGATCCGTTCGGATCATACATCGTGGCGATGTGATGATCGAATAAATCACATCAGATGATAGTCATGCAAATCCGCTAACGAAATCATTTCTCAGCACTTTGAGCCAACCGTACATAGTTCGGGTGTCAGACACTCGAGTGACTGGCTATAGGCCAAGTGAGAGATTGTTGGACAATTATGACCCATAGCGTCACTATTTGTACAGATCATGGTGTTGTTGTACAAATTAACTATATGACAAATGAGATTGCTCTCTTATCATTTGTGATTAGATCACCAAGATATATAAATGAGAGGAGGTCCCTATGATTTGTTCCTGGATTGAGAATGATACGAGACAGTATCAATCCACGAAGGATAAATCATTAAATATCCCTAGTCAGAGTATTATCGAGATTGGACATCGATAAAGACGTAAAAGACTAGTATTACACTTGTGCGCGTTGTGAGGGCATAACAGCATAGTTCTCATATATTTGGGTATAGGATACTCATGCAAGTGTAATAGGAGGTTGTGTTTTACCGATGGTACGGGAAACAGCTTCGCTCTGATAGACCCCCTCGGAATTCCATTGGTAGTATGACTATTTGTCTATGGAAGTCCGAAATCAGGGTAGGTGTTTTTGGTCTTAACCTGAGACTTGCACCACTAATACTTGCGACAATCAATATACTTTGGTTGCGGTCATCCAGGGCTTTAACAGGTTCTGTGTACGCCAATGCTGGGTATATTGAGAATCGTAGTGTGTTGGGTGTGATGTCAAGACGGAAGTGTCACTCCAGTCATATGGAGATGATGGTCACGTAGGATACGGTACTAGTACTCTTAAGTACTACATTCATCGGGATAAAATGACAAGGTCATGTTTATTCCATTATAGAGACTAGTTACCAGACATCTGACTTGTGCTTCGTACGGGGCAGACACAATTCCAGCCCCAGGCCTAGCACGTGATCATCCGATACTGGATCGACATACGCAATACTACGTATACTACGCCTGATATAGATCCTTTTTTCCTGTAAGGATATTTCTGGAGAATTGGGTAGGCATGGCGCTTTGCTAGAAGCCAATCTTGTCTTGTAAATCGGTATAAACGTCGTACGAGGTACTTACGTGTTCGGATAGTCCGACGACCGAATTTACTGCCAACATATCCAGGGATCTCATGGGCCCGAAGATTCACCGATGACGTATGACTCGCACTTTTAATTAATCTCGGATTAATAAAATGAGAGAGAAAATTAATCTGGGATTAATTGCGGAGATATTTTATCTGCGATAAAATATCATTTAAAGAGAGAGAACGATTAATTTGGAATTTATCGATTAAATAATATATTCGATATATTATACGAAATTGGATTTCGACGCGGAATTAAAATTAGATTTTAATTCAGGCAAACGAGTTAATTTAGAATTAATTCGTTCGAGACATGAATAGTGACTTCGCTAGGCGTAATCATTTAATTACGTCGCAACGGAAAATTCGTTAATTTGGAATTAGCGAACCCGAGCCCGAGATTATTTGCGAGCGCATTCGTATTTCGAATTCGAGTGCGGCACGCAAGTTAAATCAAGCGTCAAATCACTAGTCGCATCAAGCGTCAAATCATAAGTCACTTTGAGTGATTGACAACATGTCACTTGTGATTGATGTGAGTTGGTGGATAGCATTTAATGCCAATTTTGGAGCCAAAATTCATGTTGACTTTTGAAAGTGGTATTTGGTATATGTTTAATTATTTTTAGAAAACAATTAATCAATTACACAACTCTCTCTTCTCTTCTCTCCCTCTCTCTCATTCACGCCCTTGGGGCTGTTTTCTTCTGGTTTTGCCGAGAAGATGGGAAGCAAAAGTATTCATAGGGAAGCATTATGTATTCATAGGGAAGTTTGGGGAGTCCTTATAAGTGTAGAAAATAGATTTTTCTAGTTTGAAAATCATTTGGGGCATCGCGATGCCAGCTTCTCTGAAATTCTAGTGTGTTTGTTGATGGTGATGGTGTCTAGAATGTTTTGTTTTGCATATTTTACCTTTCTTGCATGCTTCAGCTGCATCTTTAAGCTCCCAAAACACATATGTTAGCCTCAAAATCCATGCTCTAATGTTTCCTTTAAATAAAACACAAAACAAACTACAAAACACATAAAATGGCACAAAACCGAACAAAATAATAAGTTAAGAATGTATAAATAAGTAGGTATAAATCACACTTATCAAACACCCTCAAACTTAAGATTTTTCTAATCCTGAGCAAAAAACTAAATAAAAACTAAATAAAAGTAAACAAACAAAAGTAACTAAATTAACTAGGCCAATTTCGTAGGGATCTCGATTGTATTTAGCGTATGCAACAAGTATTTAAACCCCTAGGCAGCCCTAGTGGACGAGTTATAGTCTCGTGAGGACTTACATCAATGACACCCACAAACGTCATTCACACATATGCAATCATGCAACAAATAAAGAAACAAATAAAACAACCCTGGTGGCTAAACATAATATTTTCCTCAAAGAAGGTCTAACAATGAAATCAGAGAACCTTCAAAGTACGCAATGCAACTTAAATCCAAGTTGTTGAATAAATTATCTAAGTTAGACTCACAATGTGTGTGTGTGTAAGTATTCAGTCACAGCTCGACTCCTAATTAAACCAACTCAATAATTTTTTCTTAAAAATTGGGATCCGATGGGTCTAACCAACTTAGGTATCTCAAAAGTACTATATATTTTCCTATTAAGCTCTATATGATATGCTTATATTTTTCTTAATCTTTTGGCACACTTACCCTTTAGGGTAGCATTTATCCTCATGGTAGTCCTAACGCTCGCACATGGGTAGTTTCTGTTGGAGATTCTAAGCATCCCAAAAACAATAAACAAGCATGAAACACATGTGAATACAAAGAGGGAGTTGCGGAATACTCACATCGATCGGTTGAGCAACGTGAGAGGCTACAAATTTTCACTTTCTGCTCGGCAGTGGACTGCAAAGCTCACTGTTTTTTTTTGCCTCCCTGGATTCGGCTTCAAGCTTCAAGAATCAAGCTCCAAGCTTCGTCAAACGATTCCCGGCTCATGGGTGGACTTCCCTATCTTCTTCGCATGTCTCTCGGAGTGCTAGCTCTCTTGATTTTTGCCACAAAATCCACACTTTTGCTTCCCTCATTCACGGTTTTTTCAGAAAAAACCAGTGAAGAATTAGGCCCTTCATGGGTGTGATGAGAGAAATGGAGAAGAGGAAGAGAGAGTTGAAAAAGTGTAATGTGTAATTGATTTCTAAAATCAATTTTTAACATATACCAAACATATAATAATAATATATGTCACTCAAGCTTTTAAAAGCTTTTCACCCATCAAGTCACATCTATCCATCAAGTTGTCAAGTCACATCACTCAAAGTGACAAGTGATTTGACGCTTGATGCGACTAATAATTTGACTATTGATTTTACTTGTGTGCAGCACTCGAATTCAAAATGCGAATGCGCTCGTAAACAATCCCGGGCACAGGTTCGCTAATTCCAAATTAACAAATTTTCCGTTGCATCGTAATTAAATGATTACGCCTAGTGAAGTCACTATTCACGTCGCTAACGAATTAATTCTAAATTAACTCGTTCGCCCGAATTAAAATCTAATTTTAATTCCGCGTCGAAATCCAATTTCGTTTAATATATCGAATATATTAATTTACGATTAATTCCAAATTAATCGTTCTCTCTTTAAATGATATTTTATCCCAGATAAAATATCATTTAAAGTAAACCCAAATTAATTTTCTCTTTCATCATTAATTAATCCCAAATTAATGAAAGTGTGAGTCATACATCATCGGTGAATCTTTGGGAAGCGACCCATGAGATCCCCAGATATGTTGGCAGTAAATTCGGTCGTCAGACTATCCGAACACGTAAGTACCTCGTAATACGTTTATACCGATTTACAAGACAAGGTTGGCTTCTAGCAAAGCGTCATGCCTACCCAATTCTCCAGAAATATCCTTACAGAATAAAAGGAATATATCAGACGTAGTATACATAGTATTGCGTATTTCGATCCTGTATCGGATGATCACATTCAAGGCTTGGGGCTGGTACAGTGTCTGCCCCGTACGAAGCATATATCGGATGACAAGCAACTAGTCTCTTTATTATCGGATAATCATGACCAATTCATATTATCCCGACGGTTACAACCTTTTTGGAGAACCAGTTCTGTATCCCTACGCGATCATCATCTCCATATGACTGGAGTGACACTTCCGTCTTGACATCACACCAAACATACTACGATTCTCAATATACCCAGCATTGGCGTACACAGAACCTGTTAAAGCCCTGGACGACCGCAACCAAGGTATATTGATTGTCGCAAGTATTAGCGGTGCAAGTCTCAAGTTAAGACAAAATACACCTACCCTGATTTCGAACTTCCATAGACACATAGTCATACTACCAATGGAATTCCGAAGGGGTCTATCCAGAGAGAAGCTGTTTCCCATACCATCGGTAAAACACAACCTCAAATTACACTTGCATGAGTATCATATACCCAAATATATGAGAACTATGTCGTTGTGCCCTCACAACGCGCACAAGTGTAATACTAGTCTTTTACGCATTTATCGATGTCCAATCTCGATAATGCTCTGACTAGGGATATTTAATGATTTATCCTTCGTGGATTGTTACTGTCTCATATCATTCTCAATCCAGGAACAAATCACAGGGACCTCATATCATTTATACATCTAGGTGATCTAATCACAAATGATAAGAGTGCAATCTCCTTTGTCACATAGTTAATTTGTACAACAACACCATGATCTGTACAAATAGTGACGCTATGGGTCATAATTGTCCAACAGTTTCACGTTTATCAGTTATAGGTAGTTTTCTTTATGTTTTATCTTTCAAATTAATTTTTTCTTTTCTTCTCATTTCATTTTTTCACTCCCTTTTTCTTACTCTAACCATACCATATATCATAAATAATTATAAAAAGAGATAAATATCTAAGCAAATGGTCATTCATCTTCAAATAATTTCTTCAACAAGTCATTTTTTCAACTATCTAGGCTCTTACTGCTAGAAACCTACTTTTAGGTGCTTACGAGTCTAACCTAGATAACCTACTCAAGGTATCATATAAAAATCAATAGGGAACTTATCGTTTCTAGAATTTCACCCTAGAGCAAAACAAACTCATTATTTAGACATATGTTTTACTACGTATGACTTTAAAAAATTATTTTTTAAAAAACAATAGTAGGAACTAACACTAACATGCACACACCCCAAAACATAAAACTTCCATTGTCCTCAATGTAAGATAAACATAAAAAACAAAGAATGAGGAACAACACTACTGTGCATGAAGTTGATTAGGCTTATGCTGATAAGAATCTGGCTACGCGGGCTGTGTGGGTTGCATTAGTACCTGCAAAAATACACATGCAAACTAATAAACACGCAAATAGCACACAATAAAATAAAACTAAATTAAAGAAAATAAAAATTAAATGTGTGGGTTGTGTTGGACAATTATGACCCATAGCGTCACTATTTGTACAGATCACGGTGTTGTTGTACAAATTAACTATGTGACAAAAGAAATTGCACTCTTATCATTTTGATTAGATCACCTAGATATATAAATGATAGGAGGTCCCTGTGATTGTTCCTGGATTGAGAATGATATGAGACAGTATCAATCCACGAAGGATAAATCATTAAATATCCCTAGTCAGAGCATTATCGAGATTGGACATCGATGAATGCGTAAAAGACTAGTATTACACTTGTGCGCGTTGTGAGGGCACAACTGCATAGTTCTCATATATTTGGGTATAGGATACTCATGCAAGTGTAATAGGAGGTTGTGTTTCAAATATGGTACGGGAAACAGCTTCGCTCTGGATAGACCCAGCAGAATCCCATTGGTAGTATGACTATGTGTCTATGGGAGTCTGCAATCAGGGTAGGTGTATTTGGTCTTAACCTGAGACTTACACCGCTAATACTTGCGACAATCAATATACTTTGGTTGAGGTCGTCCACGGCTTTAACCGGTTCTGTGTACGTCAATTCTAGGTATATCGAGAATCGTAGTGTGTTGGGTGTGATGTCAAGATGGAAGTGTCACTCAAGTCATATGGAGTTGATGATCGCGCAGGGATATAGAACCGGTTCTCTATATAAGGTTGCAACCGTCGGGATAATATGACTTGGTCATGATTATCCGATTTTAAAGAGACTAGTTGCTCGTAATCCGATATATGCTTCGTACGGGGCAGACACTGTACCAGCCTCAGGCCTCGCATGTGATCATATGATACTGGACAGAAATACGCAATACTACGTATACTACGCCTGATATAGATCCTTTATTCCTGTAAGGATATTTCCGGAGAATTGGGGAGGCATGGCGCTTTGCTAGAAGCCAACCTTGTCTTGTAATTCTGTATAAACGTAGTACGAGGTACTTACGTGTTCGGATAGTCCGACGACCGAATTTACTGCCAACATATCCGGGGATCTCATGGGTCGCTTCCCAAAGATTCACCGATGACGTATGATTCACACTTTTAATTAATCTGGGATTAATTAGATAAGAGATAAAATTAATCTGGGATTAATTACGGATATATTTTATCTGGGATAAAATATCATTTAAAGAGAGAGAACGATTAATTTGGAATTAATCGATAAATTAATATATTCGATATATTAAACGAAATTGGATTTCGACGCGGAATTGAAATTAGATTTTAATTCGGGCGAACGAATTAATTGGAATTAATTCATTAGCGACGTGAATAGTGATTTCGCTAGGCCTAATCATTTAATTATGACGCAACGGAAAATTCGTTAATTTGGAATTAGCGAATCCGAGCCCGAGATTATTTATGAGCGCATTCACATTTCGAATTCGAGTACGGCACACAAGTCAAATCAAGCGTCAAAATGTTAGTCGCATCAAGCGTCAAATCACTTGTCACTTTGAGTGATGTGACTTGACAACTTGATTGAGGTGACTTGATGTGATGAGTGATGTGTGTGGTTGGCAATTAAAGCCAAATGTGTTGGAAATGAACTTGAATTTTATTTCATGTGTATTAGATACACAAAATCACAAAAACCGTATAACATATTTTTCCCTCCTCTCTCTCTTCTTCTTCTTCCTCTCTCTCACGCCATTTCTGGTTTTGCTGGGCAGTGACCGAAAATGGAGGGAAGCAGTGCGTTTTTATGGCAAGAACAAGAGTGCTAGCACACTCCGGGATCAATGCGAAAGTGATAGGGAAGTCCACCCATGAGCCGGGAACCATTCGACGAAGCTTGGAGCTTGACGAAGGAGACCAAAAGACCGAACCAGTGAGCTTGAGCTGCTGTTTTGGCGTGACCAGTGCAGTGGACAATGAAGAATTTTTGTTGCCTAAAGTGTCGCTCAACTGCTCGATGTAAGTATTCTGCAACTTCCGTCGTTGTATTCACACGATTCATACTTGTTTAATTCAATCTTGGAGACCTAGAATCACTAACAATGGTATCAGAGCTAGTTGAAGCATGAAAAATGTTAGGGTTTAAAATTTTGGTAAACTTGATTTTGAGCTTGATTAATGAAATTGGATTGATTAGTATGCTTAAATGTGTTTGAATTAAGGATTGATTGGATCAATTTGTTGAAATTATGTTCGGAACATTTTTCGCCAAATTTCTTACCTTGGCCGAAAATGTGATGCCCTAAATGTCTTGGGATTTTTGATTTTTGATTCATTGGATGAGTTGAAATCATTCGGGAATATGATTTAATGTCGATTGTGGAATTAATTGGATTGAATTCGAATCGGGCGTAAAATCCCCAAATTGCCGAGTATGTTACAAAGCATGAAATTGGGTAAAATGAATTTGAGCATGCAATTATGAAATTGGATGATTAAGTATGCTTGAATGTGTTTTAATTGATGATTGATTGGATCAATTTGATTAAAAAATGTTTGGAACAATTTTCCCCAATTTTGATGTGTTGGCCGAATAGGAGTATGCCCTAAATCTTGGTAATTTTGTTTTGTTGATCATTTGGATGACTTGAAACGATTGAGGATGTTGATTTAATGTTAATTTGGATTTAATTGGATTGAATTCGAAATTGACATAAAATTAGTCCATATTGCCGAGAGTAGTAAAGCATGTAATGGGTTTGATTTTTGTTAAATTGTGTTGGACATGATTTAATAATAATGAGCATGATTAATTGTACAATTTGGTGTTTTGGAAATATTGATTTGGGTAATTAATAATGCTATACACTTTAGGATTAATTAGATTATGAAATTGGACTTTTATGATTTAATTATTTGGGCCTTAAATTGGATTTGGGCTTGTTGTGTTGTAATTGGGCTAATTGGGCTTGGTTGTACCAAGTTAGGTTTAGGCCAAATGGATGGATCCAATTGGGCCCAAAACCGCCTCCATAAAGCCCAAATGCGACTTAATGGACCTTTAAAGTTTAATTGGGCCTAAATTGATTTATGGGCTTATGGGGTAACTCCCGGATTGGATTTTGGTTATTCGGTTTGACCCGAGTTGACCAAAATTCCACGCCTCGAGAAATTAATTAAAAGCCCATTGGACTTTAATTAAATTAACGTTGGACTTTAATCGGGCTTTGAGACCCGTTGCGATTAAATTTGGAATTTAAGTCGTAAAAGGTTTATTAATAAAGTGTAGTATTTAATTTGGAATTAAATAGCGAATTAGAATTAAATACAAATTGAATTGGATTTAATTATGTAGTTTAATTTAATTCGAGAATTCGTACATTGAGTACTTATTCGCAAAAATGAGTTTGACTCGAACAAAATCAAATCGTTGTTTGAGCATTGGATGATCACTATTTATCAGATTAATTAATTGGATTAGATTAATTGATAACATGCTTGTGTGAATACATGGTTGCGATGCATGAATAATGTATATCGGATGGATATTAGATGGGTGGGGCACTTTTAGAAATTGTTGTAATAAATTTGATTTATTAATTGGACCTGCGTGTCCAGCTTTATCACCCATTTATTCTTTGTATTCTCTTCTCACCTATTCCCCTCAATGTAAATAAGGTTTCTTTAGAAGTGTAGTGTAACGGGTAGAAGTAATACATGTGCTAGCTGGAGAGAGAAAGGGAGAGATTTGATCTAGGATCAATGTGTAAAGTATCCATCCGCATATCATTATTATTTTTCATATGTGCTTTATTATGTGTTTAGAATGCATGTTTAAGGGTGTGTAGGCACTACATTTTTGCATATAAGTCCCTATGATGAGTCTCATTTGGAGACACTACCTTTTAAGTCACGGAGGTCACGAAAAACAGACATCGGAAGGGGAAATTCAGAATAAACAAGGTTCACTATTTTCGTTCGTGCTGCGTTCGTGTATGCGTTCGAACGGCAAACAGATTGCGCGCGTTCGTGCCGCGTTCCAGGAGGCGTTCGAACGGTGTCGGTAATTCTGGTTTTACTGCTAGCCTCACATCAAGCCCAATTCGCCCAAGCCTTGGCCCACACGCCCAAGCCCACTTAAAACACATATTTAACACATGGTGAAATCAAAACAAATCTAAAAATCACATACCAAATTAAAAATAAACAATAAAATCAATCAAATATTTTAATTCTTAATTATGATATTCACCCACCAATTACACAAGATTCCTTCCTAACTAAACAAAATCACATACTAAATTAAAAAGATGTCATGCCTAATTAAAATCAATTATAACAAATTAAAGATATTGACTTCCTAATCTAAACCAAATTTGTCCCCCCTCAATCTTTGACTTTCCTTGCTCAACACTAAATCAAATCCCATCCTTGTGAGACAAGGTGAAGCCCTAGCCATTCTCTATATAAACAACCCCTAACCAAGACATGACTCCGCTAGCTCATTCATACAAGAAAAGCCTCTCCTAGTTCATTCACACAAGAAACACCCAAGCTTATTGACACAACTCTCCCTCACTCTTAATAACCGAAGATCACAAACCAAAGAACCCTCATTGCCTTGACCAAAACACATCTCGAACAGCCCATTTACCTCAACAAAACAGCCCCCTAACCACACCATAACACCACCGAAAATCACACCCAAAACAGTAGCCAAAACATCCCAAAAACAGTAACTAAGATACACCAGCAAAGCGGCAGCGAATCGGAGTCAAAACAGCAGCGAATCGGAGTCAAAACAGTAGCTTGAGCAATGGAACAGCGAGGAAAGGTGTGAACCTGTGAACCGGAGGAGTTGCAGAGGATTCCCCTGCTTTCGACGACCGTACACCGTACTACCGAGAGACGACATAAAAGGTTAGACTTGAGGGCACCTTGTATTTATTATCTTTCATTTGTCTTTTATTTATTTTAATATATTTTTTTATTGCATGAGAGTCATTTTGTTGAGGCATGATGTGAATTCCGGATAAACGGAATGCATGTTCTCTTTTGTGGTATATCGGATGGAAACCCGGACGTAAATTCCGTAGCCGAATCCGAATGGACGGTAGTACGGTCTGCACTCGGGATACAACTCCACGTACCACTTGAGAGATACATATATTCCGTTTCATCCAAACTTGTATTTTAGCATGATGTAGTTAGTACGTTATTTATTTATTTAGCCTGATTAGGCCTAGTACGTTATTTATTCTTAAGCATGATTTAGTCCTTAGTATGTTAATCTTTATGCATGATTTAGATAACCATGAGATTAGATATGTCGTTGTTGTGATCCTGTTTGAATGCGGTATCTAAAACCATATGAATGTATGCAATCTGCCAGTTCCCGTTCGAACGCGTCATCGAACGCAACTCGAACGCGAACCTTCTGTTTACCGTTCGAACGCGTTATCAAACGCTACTCGAACGTGCTTGTATTTTGTATCATCAGGTCTGGTCTCGTTCGAACGCGTTATCAAACGCCTCACGAACGCGAACCTTCTGTTTACCATTCGAATGCGTTTACGAACGCAACACGAACGCGCGCACACTGAACTGAGTCTGTCTCATCATATTTCATGCACAATTGCCTCTTGGGTGATCTCCCTTGCATTATGTAGCCAATCATATTATTTGTATTCCTGCATTTATCCATTCGATGTATTCATGAGATAGTACTCAAGCATGATTAGGTTGTTCTTAGTTTTCCATATCATATGATTGGAATATGTTCATGAGATTGCCATGTGATGTTGTATGTTGTGATGATTAATTTCATGCATGTGAATTTAGAAGCATGATACTCTTGGAAATAAGTGTTACTTAAACTTGATTAAATTATTACATAAATCCTTCCATTACAAGTGACATAAGTAAGGGACCATTCCGAACCCAACGGTTTGAGGTCTTCCCTTGCGAGGGGTGAGTGCGGCCTTAAATCTCATTTTCCCGGTTCACACCGGGTGGCGACTCCATTATTCTCCGGTTTAGTCCCCCGTGTCTACTCCGTACTCCCGACCGGGCCGCGAGCCCGGGACAGCATGCGTCGCCCCAGATCCTGTGTTCCCCACAGTCTGGCGACTCCACTGGGGATAGAGAATCGGCCTCGAAATATTGTCTTGTAATTTTTGGATTTATGTTCTAATTGACCGTGTCTATAGTGGATAAAATAAGGGTTTAATCAAGGGCATCTTGAGGCTAGGTAATGGTTTGGTGTCTTTCTTCATTCACTACCTTCCTAGAAGGAAAATCTGTGAAGGCACCTATATGGCCATCTACCCTTAACCTATTGTGATGGACTAATTTGGAGGACTCGTTGTTTATTCCTGTCACCAAGCGATAAGAGCCTAAGAGGCTAGGGTACTTAAGAGAGCCTCGCTCCACCCTCCCTCTGGGGAATCTACAACGGGAAATCCATTTGACAGTCAGTCACACACCATAGCTCATTGGCACGTACCTTAGTGTATAAAAAATGGTGCGCTCACTTGGTCGCTCAAACCCTTGATTGGGGAGACCTAGTTGTGGGCCATCCTTCGCCGATGAGAGCCTTTGTCTACACTCTTGTGAACCCACCCATAGACCGGGGTTGTATGGTTAAAGTAACAATTATTTCCTTGAGTATGTGCTTGTGGACAATCCTCATTTGGATGCAGTTGGACCATTGTCAGAAGTACAGACTTGTTGGGCCAATTAAACTGGGGCGAGTTCGTACCTTATGACCATTAGGCCCAAAGCTTCTGAAATATTGATGGGCCATTCTGTAGAAATCATTGTTTTATGTTTGCATTATCTTTCCTTTGTGCTTGTGTTCGGAACATTACCATTTGGATTTAGTTGGGCTCCTTGCCATGAGATGTGAACTTGTTGGGCCATTTAAACTGGGACGAGTTCACTCCTATGACAGTTAGCCCAAAAGCTTCTAAAATGATAACGTGACGATTTTTTTGAAAATTTTAGTTGATTTAGTATGTTATATATGTTACATGCATCACATGCACCCCATGCATACATACATCATGTTAACCATTGTGTTCTGAAAGGCATCATAGATTCCTGTTGGGTTAGAAAAAAAGGAAGACTCACCAAAATACTGAGAACAGACATGAGTGAATCAGATATTGAGGTATCCCGGATAGATCAGTTGGAGAATGGTTTCGCCAAGGTTACTGAACAATTGCAAGCCCTGACTACTGCCATGACAAATATGGCTGTGCCCCGTACTGGGGGAAATTCTGAGAATGTTAGGCGCGAGGAGCCTCCGAATGGGTTGGGGGATGACATCCTTGATTTTGATGACGACATGGCAGGGTATGCAACATGCAGAGTGATTGGGTCTCAGGCAGAATTTCAGAAGCTTCGGGATCAAGTTGAAACAGTACCCGCAAAATGAGGGGTAAACATGAAGAATTGTTAGATTATGAGGCAATGACCTTCAAAGAACAGCTGCCAGCTCAGTTTAAAATGCCCGACATGGCCAAGTTTAATGGGAATGGAGACCCGAGAGTCCATCTGCAGCAATATGTCTCAGTAATGAGTTCAGTGGGCCTATCACAGCGCCAAGTCCAAAAGATGTTTGGGATGTCACTCGAGGGGGCACCTGTGGTTTGGTATCATAGCCTTGAGAAGAAGGTTAAGGAAGATTGGAGGGAGCTAGCTGATGCTTTCCTGAAGCAGTATGTCACAGACTTAGAGATTGACTTGTCACTCCGTGATTTGGAGAACACTAAGTAGAAGCCGGAAGAAAGCTTCAAGTAGTATGTAGACCGCTGGAGAAGCCAGCTTCTGAAAATGCAGACTCGGCCCTCTGAGAAGGACCAGATTAAAATGATCATCAAGGGCACTAAGCCCTCGATCTATGGCAAGTTGAGGAGGATGACTTCAATGATTGCGGATTTCCGACAGTTGAGGGAAACTGTCATGGAAATTGAGGAAGAAGAGGCTGAAAACAAAAAGTTTTATGGCCAGAATATGAGGAATTTTGGAGGGCATTCTGAGACCAAGCCCCCTATTGCCGAGATTTCTGCCATCAAGAACCGGCATTTCTCCAACTTGGGAAGACCTTTGTCCAAGGTACTTGAGAAGTTGATAAGGCAAGGATTCTTAAAACCTTTGGAGCCTAAACCACTTCCAAATCCCCCACCCCCACATCTAAGAATAGACCGCTACTGTCACTTCCACTAGAAACACGGCCATGATACTGACAGCTGTTCCCACCTCCGGTATGAAATTCAGGACCTCATTGATGCCCACAAAATACATGATCCTGAAAAAGAACAGCCTAGCACACACACCAACCCTCTGCCAGATTATCACTCTGTTCCCCCACCGACTTACATGATCAACTTCGGCCTACCCGAAACCTTTATCCTCCAAACTCTCAATCATCAGGCTTCTTGCATTAAGATAAATGATAACAGTAGTAAAGAACTGTAGGCCGAGGAAGAAGGCAATGAAACTACTCTTTCTGGTTTATTTTCTGGATTTTTAATAAAGACATCAACTTCATCTACTTGTGTGAACCTTTTCCTGAATAATAATAAAGACATCCATTTCGCCTACTTGCCTGAGTCCTTTCCTTTCAACCTGCATAACATGAGTATGTTTGACAAAAGCATTCAACCCTGATACCATGATATTCAGCGACACTCAGAACATGGGGGATTCCCAAAAGAAGCAAGCAGAAATGACAAAATAACCGCTCAGTAATGGGAAATGGGGCAGTGAGGCTATCGAACTTGGAAGGAAATGAGTTCACTGAGCCGATGAATGTGGATAGATTGAAGCAGTACTTTGCCAGAGGAGGAGAAAACCGAGTAGTCACCAAGGGAATTGGTGGACAACCTAACCCAACGGAATAGAAAATTCAATCATGCATGCATGCATACACGTAACATATTTTCATCCTTTTGTGTTTGTTCTGTTTTGTATTAACAGGTTTCAAAGGAGAAAAAGAGAAAGCGTCAAATGCAAGCCAACCAGAAGCAGCAACAGTACAATGTCAGCAGTCTTCAGGAATGAATCACAGGGGCGAGGCCCATGTCAGTAGCAGTTAGGGTTGAGGCCCACATCAGCATCAGTTTGGGGATGAGTCCCAGGGGCGAGGCCCATATTAGTATCAGTTGGGGGTGAGGCCCATATCAGTATCAGCTTGGGGCGAGGCCCATATCAGTATCAGTCTAGGGGCGAGGCCCATATCAGTAGCAGTTAGGGCCGAGGCCCACATCAGCATTAGTTTGGGGATGAGTCCCAGGGCCGAGGCCTACATTAGTATCAGTTTGGGGATGAGTCCCAGGGCCGAGGCCTACATTAGTATTAGTTTAGGGATGAGTCCCAGGGCCGAGGCCTACATTAGTATCAGTTTGGGGATGAGTCCCAAGGCCGATGCCCAAACCAGTATTAGTTTAGGGGTGAGGCCCACATCTGTATCAGTTTAGGGTTGAGGCCCATATCAGTTTCAGTCTCAGGGATGAGTCCCAGGGGCGAGGCCCATATCAGTATTAGTTCAGGGCGAGCCCCACATCCTTATCAACATCAGTCTGGCTGGGTATGGCACTCTAGGGGTGAGGCCCACATCCTTATCATCATCAGTCTATGCGGGTATGGCACTCTGGGGGCGAGGCCCACATTAACATCAGATCAGTTTTACCGGGTACGGCACTCCGGGTATGGAGACATCAGATCAATTTTGCCGAGTACGGCACTCCGGGTATGGAGATATTACTGTGATGCCTTGGGTATGAGGTTTAGCAAGCCAGGTACGACACTCCGGGTATGGAGATATTACTGCGACGCCTTGGGTATGAGGTTTTAGCATGCCAGGTACGGCACTCCGGGTATGGAGATATTACTGCGATGCCTTGGGTATGAGGTTTAGCACGCCAGGTACGGCACTCCGGGTATGGAGATATTACTGCGACGCCTTGGGTATGTGGTTTAGTAAGCCAGGTACGGCACTCCGGGTATTGAGATATTACTGTGACGCCTTAGGTATGAGGTTTAGCACGCCAGGTATGGCATTCCGGGTATGAAGATATTACATCGACGCCTTGGGTACGAGGTTTAGCACACCAGGTACGGCACTCCGGGTATGGAGATATTATTGCGACGCCTTAGGTATGAGGTTTAGCACGCCAGGTATGGCACTGCCGGTATGAAGATATCACTGCGACACTCTAGGTACGGAGACGCAACTGCGACACTTCGGGTATGAGGTTTAGCATGCCAGGTACGGCACAACATCCACTCCACGCAACACATGGCAAGTCAAGTGGCAGCTGGCGAGCCAGGTAAGTAGAAATGCATTGCATAACTTTGATAGGATTGTCACTGTTACACATTACACAAGTCCCATCAAAGTGGGGGCGACTGTAGGCACTGCATTTTTGCATATAAGTCCCTATGATGAGTCTCATTTGGAGACACTACCTTTTAAGTCACGGAGGTCACGGAAAACAGACATCGGAAGGGGAAATTCAGAATAAACAAGGTTCACTGTTTTCGTTCGTGCTGCGTTCGTGTATGCATTCGAACGGTAAACAAATTGCGGGCGTTCATGCCGCGTTCAAGGAGGCGTTCGAACGGTGTCGGTAATTCTGGTTTTGCTGCTAGCCTCACATCAAGCCCAATTCGCCTAAGCCTTGGCCCACACGCCCAAGCCCACTTAAAACACATATTTAACACATGGTGAAATAAAAAAAAATCTAAAAATCACATACCAAATTAAAAATAAACATTAAAATCAATCAAATATTTTAATTCCTTAATTAAGATATTCACCCACCAATTACACAAGATTCCTTCCTAACTAAACAAAATCACATACTAAATTAAAAAGATGTCATGCCTAATTAAAATCAATTATAACAAATTAAAGATATTGACTTCCTAATCTAAACCAAATTTGTCCCCCCTCAATCTTTGAATTTCCTTGCTCATCACTAAATCAAATCCCTTCATTGTGAGACAAGGTGAAGCCCTAGCCATTCTCTATATAAACAACCCCTAACCAAGACATGACTCCGCTAGCTCATTCATACAATAAAAGCCTCTCCTAGTTCATTCACACAAGAAACACCCAAGCTTATTGACACAACTCTCCCTCACTCTCAATAACCGAAGATCACAAACCAAAGAACCCTCATTGCCTTGACCAAAACACATCCCGAACAGCCCCTTTACCTCATCAAAACAGCCCCCGAACCACACCATAACACCACCGAAAATCACACCCAAAACAGTAGCCAAAACATCCCAAAAATAGTAACTAAGATACACCAGCAAAGCGGCAGCGAATCGGAGTCAAAATAGCAGCGAATCGGAGTCAAAACAGCAGCTTGAGCAGTGGAACATCGAGGAAAGGTGTGAACCTGTGAACCGGAGGAGTTGCGGAGGATTCCCCCCCTTTCGATGACCGTACACCGTACTACCGAGAGACGACATAAAAGGTTAGACCTGAGGGCACCTTGTATTTATTATCTTTCATTTGTCTTTTATTTATTTTAATATATTTTTTTATTGCATGAGAGTCGTTTTGTTGAGGCATGATGTGAATTCCGGATAAACGGAATGCATGGTCTCTTTTGTGGTATATCGAATGGAAACCCGGACGTAAATTCCGTAGCCGAATCCGAATGGACGGTAGTACGGTCTGCACTCGGGATACAACTCCACGTACCACTTGAGAGATACATATATTCCATTTCATCCAAACTTGTATTTGAGCATAATGTAGTTAGTACGTTATTTATTTATTTAGCCTGATTAGGCATAGTGCGTTATTTATTCTTAAGCATGATTTAGTCCTTAGTATGTTAATCTTTATGCATGATTTAGATATCCATGTGATTAGATATGTCGTTGTTGTGATCCTGTTTGAATACGGTATCTAAAACCATATGAATGTATGCAATCTGCCAGTTCCTGTTCGAATGCGTCATCGAACGCAACTCGAACGCGAACCTTCTGTTTACCATTCAAACGCGTTATCAAACGCTACTCGAACGCGCATGCATTTTGTATCATCAGGTCTGGTCCCGTTCGAACGTGTTATCAAACGCTACACGAACACGAACCTTATGTTTACCGTTCGAACGCGTTTACGAACGCTACACGAATGCGCACACACTGAACTGAGTCTGTCTCATCATATTTCATCACAATTGCCTCTTGGGTGATCTCCCTTGCATTATGTAGCCAATCATATTATTTGTATTCCTACATTTATCCATTCGATGTATTCATGAGATAGTACTCAAGCATGATTAGGTTGTTCTTAGTTTTCCATATCATATGATTGGAATATGTTCATGAGATTGCCATGTGATGTTGTATGTTGTGATGATTAATTCATGCATGTGAATTTAGAAGCATGATACTCTTGGAAATAAGTGTTACTTAAACTTGATTAAATTATTACATAAATCCTTTCATTACAAGTGACATAAGTAAGGGACCATTCCGAACCCAACAGTTTGAGGTCTTCCCTTGCGAGGGGTGAGTGCAGCCTTAAATCTCATTTTCCCGGTTCACACCGGGTGGCGACTCCATTACTCTTCGATAATTTGGAATTAATCGATAAATTAATATATTAGATATATTAAACGAATTGTATTTCGACACGGAATTGAAATTAGATTTTATTCGGGTGAACGAATTAATCTGGAATTAATTCGTTAGCGACATGAATAGTGATTTTGCTAGGCGAATCATTTAATTACGACGCAACGAAAAATTCGTTAATTTGGAATTAGCGAATCCGAGCCCGAGATTATTTACGAGCGCATTCGCATTTCGAATTCGAGTGCGGCACACAAGTCAAATCAAGCGTCAAATCGCTAGTCGCATCAAGCGTCAAATCACTTGTCACTTTGAGTGATGTGACTTGACAACTTGATTGAGGTGACTTGATATGATGAGTGATGTGTGTGGTTGGCAATTAAAGCCAAATGTGTTGGAAATGAACTTGAATTTCATTTCATGTGTATTAGATACACAAAACCACAAAAACCGTATAACACATTTTTCCCTCCTCTCTCTCTTCTTCTTCTTCCTCTCTCTCACGCCATTTCTGGTTTTGCTAGGCAGTTACCGAAAATGGAGGGAAGCAGTGCATTTTTGGCAAGAAGAATAGTGCTAGCACACTCCGGGATCAATGCGAAGGTGATAGGGAAGTCCACCAATGAGCCGGGAACCATTCGATGAAGCTTGGAGCTTGACGAAGGAGACCGAAAGACCGAACCAGTGAGCTTGAGCTGCTGTTTTGGCGTGACCAGTGCAGTGGGCAGTGAAGAATTTTTGTTGCCTAAAGCGTCGCTCAACCGCTCGATGTAAGTATTCCGCAACTTCCGTCGTTGTATTCACACGATTCATGCTTGTTTAATTCGATCTTGGAGACCTAGAATCACTAACAGGTTGCCTCACCGCTAGCGCTTCGTTTAACGTCTTCAACCAATATAACCACCCGAATGGTCATAGTGGCATCAATGTAGTGGACCAAGTAGTCTCATAAGCTTTCTTCTTTATTATCCACCATTGATTATGACATGAAAAATACAGTTTGGTTGGCTGCGGCAATTTATTCATGGATGGTCCCCCATGATCTTTTAATGGTTTAGCTATTGGCTCCACCCTTGGGTCAGGATCTGTAAGTTTTCTACCAGTTTGAAATTCTAAACATACTGAAAAATTGGCTCGACCTCTTTTTTAGCTTTCCAAGGATCATTTTCATCTGAGCATTGACTCTTGAGTTCCTTTTATCACGACGCCTTGAAATTGGCTTCAGTTTTGGCTGTAGAGGATCTTCTTTCCATAACTCCACTTTGTTCATTGGTTGATTGACTACTGGTTCACCCTGTGTTTTGGCTTGATTACATGGAGACACACCCAACACATGGTCATTGTCCATTGCAACTCCCATATCTACAATGTTTATCCTGCAACATTCTTCATCACATTGAGGACTTGGTATGTGACATGATCCAGGCCGACAACAAAGTAAAAGACCCATTACATGTCCGTTGCTTGGGGTTTGCTTGGATTTCGAATCCAAGTGGGTTTCTTGTCAGTATGGCTTTAAAAACACTAAAGGTGACTTCTTCATTTTGAACTCGTATTATCAGTTTACCTTTCTGCATAACAATGATTGCTCTGCTTGTTACCAAGATATCGTGATCGAGATATCTTGATCCTCCTTCATATCAAGGATAATAAAGTCAACAGGAAAGTATGACTTATCCATCTTAACCAACATGTCATCTACTATTCATCGCGAGCAGGTTGGAGATCTATCTGCTAGCTGTAATGTGACGGTGTTTGGCTTTACCTCCCATATGCCCAATTGTTTCTAGATGGATAAGGGCATGAGATTGATACTCGTACCCAAATCACATAGCGCCTTACAAAAGTCTCAATTTCTAATAGTTCACGGTATGATAAAGCTGCCAAGATCATTCAGTTTTAAAGGAAGCTTATTATGTATTATAGGACTACATTATTTTATGAGTGCTACTATTTTAAAATCGGCCAGATTCCTCTTCTTGGACATCATCTCATTCATAAACTTCACATAGTTAGGCATTTGTTATAACGCGTTTGTAAAAATGATGTTGATAATGAGCTTTTTAAAGATATATAGGAACTTGGCAAACTGATCATTCAACTTCTTCCTTTGAAAGCGTTGGGGATATGGCAAAGGTGTTTTCGGGATATGGGTGGCTTATACAGAGGAGCTGCTGCATTGTTCTCTTCTTTATATTATTTTCCTCCTGAAATGTCGCCTTTTTATCTTGACTTCCTTGGTTTTTATAGGTATCTCTAATCTCTTTCTCACTCCTAAGGGTAATGGCCTGGCACTGCTCATTGGGATTGGCTTCGATATTACTAAGAAATGCCCATTTCTATCGATTAGCCATGGAAGAAACAAGTTGACCTATTTGTACTTTGAATGACTTCATTGTTGCCCCAATATTGCCCATGTGCGTTTCAATATTGTTCAGCCATGACTCATTCTTCTCAAGCCTTTCTGAAGTTTTAGCAACGAACATGCCTTTAAGGTCTTCTAATGATGGTTTCTACTCAGTCCTTTGATTGTTGAAGCCATGAGGAGGTGTCAAGACATTCTATGTGTTCGCATATGACATGTTCGGATGATAATAGTTAGGCATAGGGTTACCTCTATAGTTGTTAAAGTTTCAATTGTTCACATATTGGACTTGCTCAAAATTTGTTCATCCATTTGGGTACATAAGACTAGCCGTAATAGCAGCTTCAATAGATAGTTGGGCCATTTTGTTGGTCAATATTGCTATATAAGTCATAAGGGATGAAACTTGAGCTATAAGTGCAATAATAGGATCCACTTCATGTATACCGACCACCTTATTCATCATCGAGCGTTCACTTGGCCACTAGTAATTGTTAACAGCCATCTCCTCTAATAGAGCATAAGCATCTTTAGCAGTTTTCTTGAACAATATTCCTCTAGCATCTGCATCAACCACAGTCTTGCTCAGACCATTCAAACCATTATAAAATATCTAAATCTGGACACATTCTTCATAATTGTGATGTGGGCACCTCCTAAGTAGATCCTTAAAGCACTCTCATGCCTCATACATGTTCTCGGTCTCCAACTTCTTAAATATGTTAATCTCTCTTCTCAGCTAGGCTGATTTAATGGGTGGAAATAACTTCGCAAGAAATCTTATGGCCATATCCTCTCATGTCATGATGCTTAACTGTGCTAAACTTGTTCCGCACATCGTTTTGCGCCTTTTTTCTGATGCCGAGAAGTGAGAGTCATTAGGTAGTGATGTTCCTGCCAATGACACTTATTAAAGGTATTCCACGGGGTTACTTGTGTACCACACATCTCATTGCACCTCTTACCTATATCGATCATTGGTATTTCCAAGAAATATCAAACAAATCTTACAGTTTAAAAACATAAGATGTGTGCAAAAGAGCGAGCAATTTATAAAGAATGAAAAAAATTTACTTGTTTTTCAAGGATCTATTGCCAATCTAACAACTCTTTATGGATCATTTCAAGAGAGGCTTCATGGATAGTGCTCTTGCTACACCTCCACGTTCTATAGCTTCCTGAATCAGGCGCCATCCAGCTGCTTGAGGTGATAGGCACCCGACCTAATGACATCTACTATCGACATTGCCTCACCCTCATGGTATCTGGTCGATACATTCCTAGAGGTATCCATTCCTGACCGGGTCTTTAACCTGCTCTTGTAAATCTCTGTAGCTCTCAGTGGCATGTCCCATTATATTATGATGGGAGCAATACACATTGTTGTCCTTCTTCTCTACTAGGAATCTTCTCAGATCGAGCTCTGTCAGCAGCCCTTTGTCTTATATTTCCCGAACTATCTGAGATAATGGCATGTTGAGGGCTATGTAATCTATTCCCCCCGCAACATGCGCAACTTGGATTGGGAGCCTCCACTCGAGTATTGAGTTAAGCTGATTTATGGGTCTAAATCCTTGCCTCATCGAGCTTGATCTTCTCCATCCACCGTCACCATCCCAACGGATTTCTTACCTTAGCTTTTTTTTCCACGATCACCTCAGGTTATCTTCTACTCCTCCTCTAACAACACAAATCTCCTGGCCTATTCTAAAGCCATTGCATAGTCTGGAATTTCCTGAATTCTTTAGTGGGACCACAATCTCCTAACCCTTAAGGCCTTTTAAAACTCTCTAACATTTATGGGGACTCTTACGCCCATACTTTTATAAACAAACTATGGTATCTTTCCAAAAATTATTCAGCAGCTCATGATCTCGCTGCTTCATTGTCCTCAACGTTCCGATCATCTTCTTTGGTGCGTATGCCCATTTGAAATGGCACAAAAAGAATTTCATTTGCTGTGAAAAGCTACTAATACTCACTGGAGTCAAATTTCTGAACCACAAGCTCCCTGATTCCCTCTAGGTTAGTGGGAATACCTTATAGACCACCTCCCCCACCATGTCCTGAATCTTCATGAGCAAGACGAGCTTTTCAATATGATACTTAAGGTCTGTGCTACCCTTGTAGATGTCCATCGTGGGAATAGAGAACCTCCCCAGAAACTCGACCTCCAACACCTTATTGGTGAAAGGGGACGCTATCTCTCTATTTTGATCATCTCGAGCACCTCCTCACGTGCTCATCTTGTTGGACAATTATGACCCATAGCATCACTATTTGTAATAAACAATATATTTTGTACAAATTAACTATGTGACAAAAGAAAATTGATATTTTATCATTATGTAATTGGATTACTTGGATTATTAATGATAAAAGTCCTTATGATTAAATCAGATTAATAAGATATGAGACAATATTAATCCACGAACGGTTTAATCATTAAATATCCTTAGTCGTAATATTATCGAGACTAGACATCGATAATGCGGAATACACTAGTATTACACTTGTGCGCGTTATGGAAGCTTAATAGTATAGTTCTCATATGTTTAAGTATTGGATACTTATGCAAGTGTGATAAGAGGTTTTGTTAGCCGTTGGACCAGGAACAGTTCACTGCGGATAGACCCACTCGGAATCCCATCGGTAGTATGACTATGTGTCTATGGGAATCTGAATCAGGGTAGGTGTATGTGATCTTTAACCTGAGACTTACGTCGCTAATACTTGCGACAATTAGTTTACTTTGATATTGGTCGTCCGGAGCTTTAACAGGTTCGGTGTATGCCTGCACTAGGTTTACTGAGAATCGTAGTGTATTGGATGTGATGTTAAGATGGGAGTATCACTTCAGTCATATGGAGATGATGGTCACACATGATACGGTAATAGTACTCTTAAAAGCTGCAGCTATCGGGAAAGTATGACTGGGTTATGACTTTCCGATTACAGAGACTAGTTACTCGTGATCCGATATATGTTCGTACAGGGCAGACAAAGAGCCAGCCCTAGGCCTAGCATGTGACATCCGATACTGGATCGTATTACGCATTAAATAATATTACTATGCCTGATACAAATAATATTCCTCCACGGATATTTCTGGAGAATTGGGTAGGCACAGTGCTTTGCTAGAAGCCAATCATGTCTTGTAAATAAGTGAGAACGTGGTACGGGGTACGCAGGTGTCGGATAGTCCGACAACCGGATTTACTGCCAACATATCCAGGAGTCTCTTGGGTCGCTTCCCAAAGATTCACCAATGACATTTGACTCGAATAGAATTAATATGGGATTAATTATGAGAGGGAAAATTAATCTGGGATTAATTGCTGCAAGAATTAATCTGGGATTAAATTCGTACAGAAGAGAGAATGCGATTAATTTAGAATTAATCGGTAAAATAAATTTAATAGTTAAATTGGATTTTTCTATTTAATTTATTTAATTGGGCTAAAATAATATATCGGATATATTAATTGAAATTGGATTTCAATAGGAAATTAAAATTGAATTTTAATTCAAGCAAACAAATTAATTTGGAATTAATTCGTAAGCGACTTTCGTAATAATTTTGCGAGGCATCATTATTTAATTAAATTGGATTTAATTATTTAGCGACGGAAAATTCGTTTATTCAGATTAAACGAACCCGTGCCCAAAGTTAAGTTGTGGGTTGGAGATGCCAACTTGAATTTTGAATTTAATTTGGTGGGACCCACTTTACTTACATCAACTTGTCAAAAGTGTGATGTGAGTGGTTGACAAAATTTAATGAAACCATTTTCTTTTCACCAACCTTGTTTTTGTTTTTGGAAAACAATTATACAACTACTTGGTTTTTTGAAAACCAACACAAGTCAACACAACACAAAAATTTTCTTCTCTATTTCTCCCTTTGGCCGTGAGCCTCTATTCCTCCTTAGACAAATTTTGCTTCAAAATCTGTTCAAGCTAGCACTTGTAGAGTTGAATCAAGGTGATAGGGAAACTCACCCAAGGATTTGGAACTCACCTTAAAGCTTGGAGCTTCATCCTTCAATGGAATTTTTGAAATTTCTCAATCGTTCATTGTAAGTATTTCCGCAACTTATCTTGAATAATTCACACACAAATCATCTTAGTGATCTTGTGGCATGTGTCGAACACTAACAATGGTATCACAGTCTATCTAAGCATGATTTGAATTCTATGGTTTAGACACTTTAATTTGGGGATTTTTCTTAGAGCATGTATATTTCTAATTTGGTTGTTTGGTTGTGATTATATGATGATGACTTAGAGTTATGCATGATTGGATTTGTGAAAATTGATTGGATCAAAATTTCCCTTATTTTATCACTTGGCCGAATACTACCCTACGAAAAGCTCATGGGATTTTTTTTGAAATTTGACAATTGGATGTGTTAAAAGCACGAAATGAATATTGATTGTTGGTTTAATTGGATTGAAATCAAAATTGGATGTTATTTCTTGCCTATTGCCGTGAGTATGAAGCATGTTGGATGAATTGATTTTGCTTAAATTTGTGTTGGACATGAATTGAAAGTAACACATGATTAATTGGATTAATTAATATTTTAGAAATATTATATTAATTAATTAATTGTGTTAATTATACTTTAATTAAATTAATGTGATATTTAGAATATTATGTTAATATAAATTAGTCTTTAAAATTGGAGTGGGCTAATTTGTTATATTTGGGTTCATTTACAATTAATTGTTGTAAATATGGTATTTATTTAAATTGGACATGCGTGTCCAGCCTATCACCTCCTTATCTCTTTGTATTTCTCTTCTCACCAATTCCCCTCAATGTAAATGAGGTTTCTTTATGTATTATGTAATTGGGTAGAAGAATATAAAGTGCTAGCGGGAGAGAAAAAATAGAGAGATTTGTTATAGGAACAAATTTATATATATCCATCCTCATATCATTATTAAATTTTATCGCGCCTTATTATGCTTTTAGAATGCATGTTTAAGGGTGTATGATGAGACTGTTGGGTTCCTAGAACATGCCAAGGATCTTCTAACATGAAATGGTGTGTGAATAATCAAAATAAGAATGCGGATGGATGTAGTTCAAAATTTTTGATCCTTTGAGAAGAGCTCCAAGCCTTTCTTTGTGTTCCAAACTCTAGGATTGGTTTCCCTAACACCTTGAATGACCCCTTGATAGTGCTAGCTTGAAGGAATTTTGAAACAAAATCTCAAGGGATGAGGAAGAAGGTCTGAACAATGTGTTAGGGAGAGAGAGAGATTTTTTTTTGTGTAATTTGATTTCTAAAATCAATTATCTTTTACCAAATCCAAGTTTTGGTATATGTCATTCCAAATAATAAAATAATAAAGAGTGTTGGATTTTGGTTGAGTGAAAAACAAGCAATCTAATGCTTACACTCAACATTTAACAAATTCCATCAAGTGTCAAACATATTGATGTAAGTTGGTGGGCCCCACTTTAAATTCCGAATTTAAGTTGAACAATCCAACACGCATCTTCGTTCGGGCCCGGGTTCGTTTAATTCCGAATTAATGAATTTGCCATTGCGACATTATTATTAAAGTCACTTACGAATTAATTCTAAATTAATTTGTTTGCCCGAATTAAAATCCAATTTTTATTCTGCGTTGAAATCCAATTTCAATTAATATATCGAATATATTATATAATCGATTAATTCCAAATTAATCATTCTCTCTTTTCTATTCGAATTTTATCCCAGATAAATTCTTGCCGTAATTAATCCTAGATTAATTTTCTCTCTGTCATAATTAATCCCAGATTAATTCTGTTCGAGTCAAACGTCATCGGTGAATCTTTGGGAAGCGACCCATGAGATTCCTAGATATGTTGGCAGTAAATCTGGTCGTCGGACTATCCGAACACGTGCATACCCGGTACCACGTTCTTACCGATTTACAGGACATGGTTGGCTTCTAGCAAATCACCGTGCCTACCTAATTCTCCAGAAATAGTCTTTAAAGGAATACATAATCTATACCAGGCGTAGTATACTAAGTATTGCGTATTACGATCCAGTATCAGATGTCACATGCTAGGCTTGGGGATGGAATTGTGTCTTCCCTGTACGAAGCATATATCGGATCACTAGCAACTAGTCTCTTTAATCGGATAATCATGACCTTGTCGTATTATCCCGATAGTTGCAACATATTAGAGTACCAGTTCTGTATCCCTACGTGATCATCATCTCCATATGACTGAAGTGACACTTCCTTCTTGACATCACACCCAATACACTACGATTCTCAATAAACCCAGAAGAGGCGTACACAAAACCTGTAAAAGCCCTGGACGACCAAAACCAAAGCGTATTGATTGTTGCAAGTATTAGCGATGAAAGTCTCAGGTTAAGACCAAATACACCTACCCTGATTCGGATTCCCATAGACACATAATCATACTACCAATGGGATTCCGAGGGGTCTATCCAGAGCGAAGATGTTTCCGTACCATTGGCAAACAGAACCTCCTATTACACTTGTATGAGTATCCAATACCCAAATATATGAGAAATATGTCGTTACGCTTCCATAACACGCACAAGTGTAATACTAGCCTATTCCGAATTATCAATGTCCAGTCTCGATAATACTACGATTATGTATATTTAATGATTAAACCTTTCGTGGATTGATATTGTCTCATATCTTATTAATCTGGAACTAATCATAAGGACTTTTATCATTTATATATATATTCAAGTAATCTAATTACAAAGTGATAAAATAACAATTTCTTTTGTCACATAGTTAATTTGTACAAAAACCACAATGTCTTTAACTAATAGTGATGCTATGGATCATAATTGTCCAACAATCTCCCACTTGGCCTATAGCCAATCACTCAAGTATCTAACACCTGAACTATGTACATGTCGCTCAAACTTTTGTTGAGAAATAGCTTCGTTAGTGGATCTGCAATGTTGTCATCTGATGCGACCTTCTCTATCTTCACATCACCATGATGTATGATCTAAAGAATCACATGGAAATGTCGAAGTACATGTTTGGATCGTTAATGAGACCGCGGTTCCTTAGCCTGCGCTATAGCCCCGTTATTGTCACAATACAAAGGAACTGGCTCAGCTGCTAACGGAACTACTCCTAATCAAATTAGGAATTTACGGATCCAAACTGCCTCTTTTACTGCCTCAGCTGCAGTGATATATTCCACTTTTATTGTTGAATCAGCAGCAGTTTCTTGATTGGAAGATTTCTAGCTCACTGCTCCGTTGTTCAAACAAAATATGTACCCGGATTGGGACTTACAGTCGTCTTTATCGGTTTGGAAACTTGCATCGGTAAACCCAGTTACCTCAAGTTCTCTATCTCCATAGACTAAGAAAGCATCCTTAGTTCTTCTAAGATACTTTAGGATTTTCTTAACCGCAACCTAGTGACCATCACTTGGATCGGTCTGATAGCGACTACACATGCTCAAAGCATATGAGACATCAGGTCGCGTACATATCATGGCATACATGATCGATCCGACTGCAGAAGCGAACAGAATCCGACTCATGTTGTCTCTCTCATTTTGAGTTTTAGGACACATGTCCTTAGATAGAGAGACGCCATGTGACACTGGCAACAGTCCCCTCTTAGACTGATCCATGTTTAATCTCTTCAACAATTTGTCAATATACGAGCTCTGGGAGAGTCCAAGCAGCTTTCTAGATCTATCCCGGTAGATCCTTATTCCTAGAATAAAAGCTGCATCTCCCATATCTTTCATGGAGAATTTTAATGAAAGCCAAGCTTTCACCGATTGTAGCATGGGAATGTCATTGCCAAGAAGCAATACATCATCTACGTAAATGACAATGAATGTCAGTGCGCTCCCATTTACCTTCTTATATACACAAGGATCATCCTCGTTTTGAACGAAATCATATTCTTTTATTATCTCATAAAAATGTTGGTTCCAAGAACGCGATGCTTGCTTCAATCCATAAATGGATCGATTTAACTTGCAAACCTTTAGATATCTCCCATAAAATAATATATAAACTTGTGATAATATTACCAACCAGCCATATAGACGGTAACCTGATTAATTCAAATTAAGTCCGACCAGCCATAAAGGTGGTACGATTTGTCCATGAACCTGCCATATAGGCGGTAAGAAAATTTAATTATCAACCAGCCATATAGACGGTATCCTGGATTAGTCAGGTTTAAACTGATTTAAATTTAATAGCCAACCGACCAATATGGCGGTATCCTTATTAAGTCAAATTTTAAATAGTAAATATATTATATTTAAAGGAGATTAATCTAAATAGTAACAGTAAAAGAATTACCTTTCAGCTTAGCAAGGAGAATTTACCTCATCATAGTTGAATAGTAAAACTGAAACAGTAAAAACAAGATAAATTACTATTAATATTACAGAAAGTAATTACTATTACAGAATGTAATTAAAAATTAATTACAAAACTTAAATTAAAAGAAATTAGAGAGAGAAACTCCTTATTTACATCAAAGAAATGAGAGAGAATGGTGCAACTAAAACTGAAATCTCGAGCTCAATTTATAGACAATTTTTGCGTCAGCGTCGCGATGCCAAGGGCTTCAGCGTAGCGACGCTCGACCTGTTTACTTTGGTCCACGCGGGTTGACCACACGCATTGTCGGCATAATCTCGTGATGACACGTGTCACGCGGTAAAGGTGGTGCAATGGGAAGACGACACGTGGCAGACGGTGATTGGCTGAGCTATCGGTCTAATGAACATCTGACACGTGGCACGCGTTAGGATTGGTCTAATGAGAGATTAACACGTGGCAGCATGTGAGTCGCCGGTGATTCGGTCCAATGAAAACTCGACACGTTTCACGCGCTTGCTTTGGTCCAATGAGATTTCGACACGTGGTAGACGGCGCATTTTAGCTGATCTTCTGTGATGATGACACGTGGCAAGGCGCACGTTAGCAAGGTCGGCGCATGTTAGCAAGTCCATTTTCTCAGATTCTGACATGTGTCCCTCGGCGCACGTTAGCATGTCCGGCGCACTTTAGGCGTCGCGACGCTATGAGTCTTGGCGTCGCGACGCGGACAAATTACCAAAATGCCCATTTTCCTAATTTTCACTGTTTTGCTCCAAATCACCTCCAGAATGTCCTGAAACGTTATTTATCTACAAAATAACACAAAACACATCAAAATATTCACAAAGCTCAAGAAACTATACAAAATATTAGGTTAAATGAGTGGGAAATAGTGATAGATTTACCACTCATCACACCCCCAAACCTAACATTTTGCTAGTCCTCGAGCAAAACACAAAATAAAATAACATAATAAAATTTAACTAAGCCACTTTCGTAGGGACCACGGTTGCATTTAGCGTATGCAACAAGCCTTTAAACCCCTAGGTGTCCCTAGTGGACGAGTTGTAGTCTCGTGAGGGTTTACAGCAATGATACCCACAAACATTTTACAAAAGTAAAAAGGTAGTAAAACTAATGCACACAAAAGCAAAAAGACAAGCGAAAAGAGAATAAAGAAGTTAGTGACTAATCAGGTGAAATTTCTACTCCAAGTTATTAGTTGTTTTGTTTCTTTCTAAATTACCGAATAAGTAAATTCTCCGATTATATTTACCATTCTCCATATACACAGCCAATAAAATAGTAATCAACTCATTTTTGCCCACAACAGTCATAAGTGCAGTTGATAAGAGATTAATATTTTTGTCCTAAAGTTCTATCAGATTTCACACCTTTTTGTAGCAATGGAATAATTTTTCTGATTTTTCTGAATTTTTTTTTTATTTTTCACTATTTTTTATTTATATACAATACCTTCCATCTATGTAACGAGTGTTGGGTCGGTGGCTCCCAAACCAGTTGGCTTTAGGGCACTAGGTGTTAAGACACCCCTACGGACTTAATTACTCAGACTTCAGATATATATATTTTTACAGCATCTTCGATCCATGTAACGAGCTTTGGGCCAGTGACTCCCAAACCAGTTGGTTTTAGGGCACTAGGTGTTAAAACACCCTTACAGACTTAATAACCCGGATCTTAGATGCTTTATTTTATACATCAGAATTTTTTTTTTTTTTTTACTCCATTACTTTTTGAGATGCTTCCTCCAATTAAACTAGAGCACTGAATATTACAAACTTTTCAATTACAGCTCATGTATGTATGTTACTATGTATGCTGATAATATCTGTCAACTGAGCATATGAAGATTCATTTTAGTCAGTGTTAAGGAGAATTTACAAATTAAATAATTCAAAATGAAATAAACAAAAATTAACTATTTTCGAAATAAATGGTTTGAGAACGTATCAGGAGTGGGAACTCCTTACTCAACTATCTCTCACCAATTTCTCATTTTTAGTCAAAACACAAAAACGCAAAATATTTTTGTAATTTTTGAAAAATTTTCAATTTTTTTGTATTTTTCGAAAAATTTTGGACTAAAAATAAAAACAACACACAAACTAAAAAGAAGGTACTGATCAACTAATTCCCTCCCCCAAACCTAAATGAGACATTGTCCCCAATGTCTTAAACAGTAAAAGGAGAGTTTAGAAAATAATACCTGGTTAGCTGAAATTCTACAGGAAATTAAAGGTTAAGATCCTGATTAATCCTACGCCTCTTACCACGATCATCCTCAGACCAATTTATCTTTGAAAGGATAGGGTCAACTCATGGTTCATAGGCTATGAGTTGGTCTATTAGATATGGAGCAGTTCTTGCAGTAAAGAGGAGTTCTTTTAAAGGTTTCGACACGAACCCATTTCTCCGAGCATCATCAAGAAACACACAAAGAAAATCATAAAATCCATCAACGTTGAGCAGTCCAATTGGTTTCTGGTGTATGTTCAGGTTCGCCCAAGATAACACAATAAAAATTTCCTCCAATGTACCCAAGCCACCTGGCAAAGCAATAAAAGCATCAGCACGGTTAATCATTTCCACTAGTCGTTCAGACATACCTGGCACAATCAGTTCTTCTCCGTTTGATGGTTCAATAAGATTTGCCTCTGCCAAGGGTTTTGGGATGATTCCCAAAACGTGACTGCCTCCTTCCTGTGCAGCCTTTGAAATGATCCCCATAAGTCCAAGATTTCCTCCGCCATATATTAAGTGCATATTCCTTGCAGCTAAGACTCGACCCAATTCCTGTGCTGCTTCTATGTATTGTGGCTTAGTACCAGCACTACTACCGCATAACACACAAATATTTTCAACTCGTCTTCTTGAAGTGGCTTCCATTTTTTTTTTATTTCTTTCTCAACTCTGGATGCCTTCAAAAGTACAATGACGAGCTGAATTTATAGTACCTGAAAAGGCGGAGTAAAAATAGCACAAGTATCTTCCAGAGGACGATTAGTAGCGAAATAATATCGTGATCAGTCAAAAAGGTCTGGATCATGTCGGAGAAAATAAAAGAAAACAACAAAACAATTACAATTATTAAGAAAAGACAAAGAGATATAATATTCACAAGAAAAGTAACAGCTTGATTGATGTCTATGCGTTAGGGACAAGTTTCCCATCCAATTTTCTTATAAATTGGCAAACAGGGTCTTTTTGAGTCAGATTCCCAAGACTTAACTGTTGTCTTTCTTTTTGAAATTGTGTATGTAATTTACGAATGGCTATATGAACATATCCACTGGGATGCGTCTCAAGAGTTGAAGATATTTCATCTACAGACTCCTTACTCAAGCCATCCCTAATGAATTTAATTTTGTCTTCGCGATTATCAGACACCATTCCTAAAGAACGACAAAGAGTATTGCAATTCCATCGTGCACATTTGTAAAAAACACCCATTTGCTTAGCTCTACGTTTCCTTACATAGGTGCTTCTTCCAAAACCAGGCAGATGTGAAATAAAAGAGTCAGAAGACTCACCTGCCAATCGGACCCGTGCTTCAATTACCCAACGAATATCATTAGGAATACCATGAATTGTTAGTAACCTCATCCGTTCCAAGCGAGCTTTGTAGACTTTCATCAGAGATTTTTGAGGGAGAGAAGGAAATTGCTTGTGAAGACTTGCGAGAGCTTCTTCCATCTTGAAATGACTTAATCTGCAAAAACTAAACACACAAAATTAAATCACACCAAATCACAATATATACACAAATTGCATGGGTTGCCTCCCTGCGAGCGCTAAGTTTAAAGTCGTCAGCCAGACTTGGCTTCTCGAACGTTAAGCTGGATCTGAAAGTGTAACACTTTCTTTTTGTCGCCCAAATGATTCTCCCCAGTAGTGCTTGACACGCTTGTTTTTAACCTTGAAAGTTTTGTTAGCGTCAGGATCATGTATCTCTCAACGGCTCTATTTGGTAAAACCTTGGTGATCACAAATGGACCTGACCACCGTGATTTGGGCTTCCATGGGAAGAATTTCACCCTTGATTTGTTTAACAGTACCTTCTGCACTGGTTCCAGTTGTATGCGCACTAACTTCTCATCATGTCTTTTCTTGCTTTTTTCTTTGTACAATTTGGCATCATCAAAAGGCTGATTGTGAAATTCCTCCAATTCGTTGAGCTGGTGGATCTTTTTCTCTTTTGTTGCTTGTAGTGCAAGAATTGGTTCCTTCAGTACAAAAGATGCTTTATCTTTAGGCTCCACAGGCAATTGACATGTTTTAAGTTTGTCAGTAGAACTTTGCATTGCATTGGAGTTCTGAATGGTACTGTGTATCACATCGAGTTTGAAACATTCCTCTTTTTTTTCATCATCTGGGAAATTCATGGCCTTGAAAACATTGAATGTTACTTTTTGGTCCTGTACCCTCATGGTTAGTTCTCCTTTTTGTACATCAATAATGGTTCGACCTGTAGCCAAGAATGGTCTCCCAAGGATGATTGGTACGTCTGCGTCTTCCTCCATATCAAGGACAATAAAATCTGCTGGGAAAATGAATTTTTCAACCTTGACCAGCACATCTTCAACTACACCTCTCGGAAATACGAGCGTTCTATCAGCAAGTTGCAGTGAGACTGAAGTTGGCATTGTTTCTCCAATCTGTAATTTCCTGAAAATAGAGAAAGGCATCAAGTTAACACTCGGACCTAAATCACACAAAGCCTTACCAAAGTTATGTTCTCATATGACGTAAGGAACAGTGAAACTGCCAGGATCTTTCAACTTTGGGGGAAGTTTCCTCTGAATGATGGCACTGCATTCTTCTGTTAATGCTACTGTCTCGTAATCTCTCAATCTCCGTTTTCGTTAAAGAATATCTTTCATGAATTTGGCATAGGTGAGCATTTGTTCCAACGCTTCTGCAAATGGAATGTTGATATGCAGCTTTTTGAAGATCTCCAGGAACCGGGAAAATTTCTTGTCCAATTTGTTCTTCTGAAGACGTTGAGGAAAAGGTGGAGGTGGAGTGATCTGTTCTTTTTCCTTTGTTTCGCTTTCCTCCATTTGTTGCTTTGTTTCTTTTGGAAATTCCTCAGCAGTTGTTTTGGCTCCACACATCTTTGTTGATTTCAGTACCGCTTTTTAACATGATGGCATGACATTGCTCATTCCCCATGTTCCTTGGATTTGGCTCTGTGTTGCTAGGAAGGGTACCTGGCGGTCTGTAACTCTGAGCATTTGCCAGTTGTCCCATTTGATTCTCCAGTGTTTTAATAGAAGCAGATTGACTTTGAATTAATGTTGCTTCGGATTGAAACATAGCATCATATCTTGCTGCTTGAGAGTCGTGTTTTGCTGCTTCTAAACTTCTTTCAGTGGGTCAACACTTATGTTATTCCTGATTCATTTGCCTGCTCCTGGCTTTTGTTCTGTTGCTGGAATTCAGGTGGTGGATAGTTTTGCTGTTGGCCTGAATTGTTGCTCCATGATAAATTAAGATGATTACTCCACCCTGGGTTGTAGGTGTTGGAATATGGATTGTTCCCCTATCTGTTGAAATTGTTGACATAATTCACCATCTCTTCATGTTGGTTTGGTTCTGGTGCTCCTCCATATGGTGAACTTGTGGATCCAGCGATGTTCACAACTTGCGTGCTAAGTGTTTCTAGACATTTGCATATCTGATCCAGCCTGGTATTCACTGCTGTGTTTGCTCCAACGTCATAAATTCCTGCAATTCTTTGGATCATGCTCCTTTCTGTTGGCCACAAAGAATTGTTGTTGGCCATTTCTTCGATTAGGTCACAGGCTTGATCTTCTCCTTTTGCCATCAGGGCTCCTCCAGCAGCAGCATCGATTGTGGTTCTCATTATTCCAGAAAGCCCATTATAGAATGTTTGGACTTGAAGCCATTTTAGAATCTCATGGTGAGGACATTTCTGCAGTAAATCTTTGTACCTTTCCCAAGCTTCACAGAGGGATTCTGAATCTTGTTGTACAAAGGATGTGATGTCATTCCTCAATTTTCCGGTTCTGGCTGGTGGAAAGTACTTTGCAAGAAATTTGGTGGCTAAAGTATTCCAAGTTGTGATAGAACCTGCTGGTAGTGAATGTAGCCAAGCTTTAGCTCTGTCCTTCAAGGAGTATGGGAAAACACGCAGTCTCATTGCTTCTTCAGCTGCTCGGTTGTAATTGAAAGTACCGCAAACTTCCAGGAAGTTGCTGATGTGGGCATTAGGATCTTCAGTTGCATTTCCCCCAAACTGCACTGACTGCTGAATCATCTGAATGCATGTTTTGATGTCACCCGCATTTGCCGGTAAGGGAGGAAGTACAATACAAGAAATGAGTCTATCAACCACCGGAATGGTTCTGCCTCGAATGGGAATTGGTGGTGCAACATTCAAAGGTTCCGGTTCCATGTTGACTAAAGATTCTTGGCCTTCTCGTCGTTCCCTTCTCAACTGTCTGATGGTTCTTTCAATTTCCGGGTCAAGCGGTCGAAGTTCAAAGCTTCTGGTTCGTCTCATGAAGTTTCTGAGAACCTGAAACACAAGAAAATAAAAAACAATAAATAAAAAGAAAATTAGATACATAACGGTATCTAACTTAAAACTAATAGTCAAAGATAATAAGTAAGTCCCCGGCAACGGCGCCAAAAACTTGACCGGCGTAAACACACACGTATAACGCAAGCGTACGTATCGTTCAAGTAGTATAAAAAATATCGATCCCATGAGGACTTAATACCTAAGCTATTAATTTTATGAGGTCAAATGATTACTAGTATCTAACAGGTTGTTTGATTGATTTGAAATGGCGACGATTCTAAATTTAAAGACAAGTAAATAAAATTGTTCGAAAGTAAATTTTAAGAAAATTCAAGATTAAAAACTATCTAGGGTTGTGATCTTTTCAATATTATTTAAGATGAAGTGGTTATCCTATAGTTGGGTAATATATTGATTTATTAACCTGGAACACTAAATTATGTGAATGCCTCTGTCGATGGTCAGACACAAATACCCAGTTTAACCCAATTGAACCATATGTCTATGTCAACCAAATTATCTGGATTCATTAAATTTAAGTTCCAATTATGGCTACCACCGCCCGACAGGTATATGTCTATCCTGTAAGGAAATCTATTAAAGGGTTATCTATCCTCAAGGAAGATCGTGGGCTATTGAGTCTAAGGTCTTAAACTTAAAATCCCTATGTCTAGTTCATTTTAAGTTTACCTAATCAATTTTATTAATGGCCAGTTAATAAAATCATTAAGATTAAGACTCAATAAATAAATCTTTATATTACCCAAACTATAATCTAACCCTTATAAACCAGTGATATTGAAATTCATCACAACCCTAGATAACTAACTTAGTTATGACACATGGCTAGGGCTAGTAAAAACTTAAAAGTAAAAGCCATAAAGTAAAAATGCGAAATAGTAAATGCGGTAAAGTAAATACTGAAAAGTAAATAACAATAAAATAAAATGATAAGGTAAAAGGAATTACTTTTACTATTTACTATTTTAGATATCTCCCATAAAATAATATATAAACTTGTGATAATATTACCAACCAGCCATATAGGCGGTAACCTGATTAATTCAAATTAAGTCCGACCAGCCATAAAGGCGATATGATTTGTCCATGAACCTGCCATATAGGCGGTAAGAAAATTTAATTATCAACCAGCCATATAGGCGGTATCCTGGATTAGTCAGGTTTAAACTGATTTAAATTTAATAGCCACCGACCAATATGGCGGTATCCTTATTAAGTCAAATTTTAAATAGTAAATATATTATATTTAAGGGAGATTAATCTAAATAGTAACAGTAAAAGAATTACCTTTCACCTTAGCAAGGAGAAGTTACCTCATCATGGTTGAATAGTAAAACTGAAACAGTAAAAACAAGATAAATTACTATTAATATTACAGAAAGTAATTACTATTACAGAATGTAATTAAAAATTAATTACAAAACTTAAATTAAAAGATATTAGAGAGAGAAACTCTCTATTTACATCAAAGAAATGAGAGAGAATGGTGCAACTAAAACTGAAATCTCGAGCTCAATTTATAGACAATTTTTACGTCCAGCGTCGCGACGCCAAGGGCTTCAGCGTAGCGACGCTGGACCTGTTTACTTTGGTCCACGCGGGTTGACCACGCGCATTGTCGGCATAATCTCGTGATGACATGTGTCACACGGTAAAGGTGGTGCAATGGGAAGACGACACGTGGCAGACGGTGATTGGCTGAGCTATCGGTCTAATGAACATCTGACACGTGGCACGCGTTAGGATTGGTCTAATGAGAGATTAACACGTGGCAGCATGTGAGTCGCCGGTGATTCGGTCCAATGAAAACTCGACACGTTTCACGCGCTTGCTTTGGTCCAATGAGATTTCGACACGTGGTAGACGGCGTATTTTAGCTGATCTTCTGTGATGATGACACGTGGCAAGGCGCACGTTAGCAAGGTCGGCGCACGTTAGCAAGTCCATTTTCTCAGATTCTGACATGTGTCCCTCGGCGCACGTTAGCATGTCCGGTGCACTTTAGGCGTCGCGACGCTATGAGTCTTGGCGTCGCGACGCGGACAAATTACCAAAATGCCCATTTTCCCAATTTTCACTTGTTTTGCTCCAAATCACCTCCAGAATGTCCTGAAACTTTATTTATCTACAAAATAACACAAAACACATCAAAATATTCACAAAGCTCAAGAAACTATACAAAATATTAGGTTAAATGAGTGGGAAATAGTGATAGATTTACCACTCATCACCTATCATTCTTGGGAGACCATTCTTGGCTACAGGTAAAACTGTAATTGATGTACAAAAAGGAGAACTGACCATGAAAGTGCAGGACCAAGAAGTGACCTTTAATGTTTTCAAAGCCATGAAATTCATGAGCGATGAAAATGAAGAAAAATGCTTCAGAGTTGATGTTGTTGATAGTATCGTTCAGGATACTGAGCCAAATACCACAGATACACTTGAAGCTTGCATCACCAACATGACTGACAGCGAGCTAGATGCTGAAATCCTGGAATGTATCAACTACCTTGACAAACAATTCCGATTCAAAGCGACACCACCAGTTGAAAGCTTGGAACTGCCAAAGAAAGATCGAATCAAGCCTTCGATTGAAGAACCACCACAGTTAGAGCTGAAGTTACTTCCGAGTCATCTCAGGTATGCATTTCTTGGAAACTCTTCTGAATTACCTGTTATTATTTCTTCTTCACTAACATTGGAGCAGGAAGAAAAGTTACTAAGAGTATTACGAGAGTACAAAAGAGCCATTGGCTGGACTATAGGAGACATTCGAGGCATTAGTCCATCATTTTGCATGCACAAGATTCTGATGAATGATGAATACAAACCCATAGTAGAGCATCAACGGAGACTCAATCCAATCATGAAGGAAGTCGTAAAGAAAGAAACAATCAAATGGTTGGATGCTGGCATCATTTACCCCATTTCAGATAGCACTTGGGTGAGTCTTATACTGTGTGTGCCAAAGAAAGGATGAATTACTGTGGTCACCAATGAAAAGAATGAGCTGATTCCAACAAGAACGGTGACTGGATGGAGAGTATGCATGGACTATAGGAAGCTGAACAAAGCCACGAGAAAAGACCATTTTCCGCTACCATTCATTGACCAGATGTTAGACAGATTGGCAAAACATGAATTCTATTGCTTTCTGGATGGATATTCTGTTGGACAATTATGACCCATAGTGTCACTATTTGTACAAATCATGGTGTTGTTGTACAAATTAACTATGTGACAAATGAGATTGCTCTCTTATCATTTATGATTAGATCACCAAGATATATAAATGATAGGAGGTCCCTATGATTAGTTCCTGGATTGAGAATGATACGAGACAGTATCAATCCATGAAAGATTAATCATTAAATATCCATAGTCAGAGTATTATCGAGATTGGACATCGATAAATACGTAAAATACTAGTATTACAATTGTGCGCGTTGTGAGGGCACAATGGCATAGTTCTCATATATTTGGGTATAGGATACTCATGAAAGTGTAATAGGAGGTTGTGTTTTACCGATGGTACGGGAAACAGCTTCGCTCTGGATAGACCCCCTCGGAATTCCATTGGTAGTATGACTATGTGTCTATGGAAGTCCGAAACCAGGGTAGGTGTATTTGGTCTTAACCTAAGACCTGCACCGCTAATACTTGCGACAATCAATATGCTTTTGTTTTGGTTGTCCAGGGCTTTAACCGGTTTTTGTGTACGCCTCTTATTGGTATATCGAGAATCGTAGTGTGTTGGGTGTGATGTCAAGATGGAAGTATCACTCTAGTCATAGTGGAGATGATGGTCACGTAGGATACGGGACTGGTTCTCTTAAATGCTGCAGCTATCGGGATATTATGATAAGGTCATGTATATCCGATTATAGAGACTAGTTACCAGACATCTGACATGTGCTTCGTACGGGGAAGACACAATTCCAGCCCCAGGCCTAGCGCGTGATCATCCGATACTGGATCGACATACACAATACTACGTATACTACGCCTGATATAGATCGTTTATTCCTGTAAGCATATTTCTAGAGAATTGGGTAGGTATGGCGCTTTGCTAAAAGCCAACCTTGTCTTGTAAATCTGTACAAACGTAGTACGAGGTACTTACGTGTTCGGATAGTCCGACGACCGAATTTACTGCCAACATATACGGGGATCTCATGGGTCGCTTCCCGAAGATTCACCGATGATGTATGACTCACACTTTAATTATTCTAGGATTAATATGATGAGAGAGAAAATTAATCTGGGATTAATTGCGGAGATATTTTATCTGGGATAAAATATCATTTAAAGAGAGAGAGCGATTAATTTGGAATTAATCGATAAATTAATATATTCAATATATTAAACGAAATTGGATTTCGACGCGGAATTATAATTAGATTTTAATTCTGGCGAACGAGTTAATTTAGAATTAATTCGTTAGCGACGTGAATAATGATTTCGCTAGGCATAATCATTTAAATACGTCGCAACGGAAAATTCGTTAATATGGAATTAGCGAACCCGAGCCCGGGATTATTTGCGAGCGCATTCGCATTTCGAATTTGAGTGCGGCACGCAAGTCAAATAAAGCGTCAAATCATTAGTCGCATCAAGCGTCAAATCACATGTCACTTTGAGTGATGTGACAAGTTGTCACTTGATTGATTGATGTTGGTGGTTGAAGGCATTTATTGCTTGACTTTTGAAAATTGAAAAATGGTATATGTTAATTGAATTTTGGAAATTAATAAACCATTACACCTTTTTCATTTCTCTCTCCTTAGCTCACGTTTTTGGAGCCTCTTTCTTCTCCATCTCTCTCTCGGCATTACAACCCTTTTTTCTTCTGTTTTGGTTCACCGAAAATGGCAAGAAAGAGCTATGGAATTTTGTGGCAAAATTCCTAAGTGCTAGCACACTCTAGGAGACATACAAATGTGATAGGGAACTCACTTCATGAGCATGGAAGTTTATCATAAAGCTTGGAGCTTCAAAGGACATCCATGGCCGAATACAAAGGACAATAAAACAGCCCACTGCCGAGCTTGGAGGAGGCAGAAAATGAGTTTTGTTCATCACCACATCGACTCAACCGATCATTGTGAGTATTCTGTAACTCCCTTGAATGTATTCACATGTGTTTTATGCTTGATAATTGATCCTTTGGACCTTAGAGAATTCCAACAATGGTATCTTGATCCAATATTGAGCATGAAAATTATTAGGGCTTAAAATTTGGGTAAAATTGATTTTGAGCATGTTTAATGAAATTGGATGAATTAATATGCTTAAATATGTTTTAATTGAAGATTGATTGGATCAATTTGTTGAAAAATTGTTTGGAACATTTTTCCCCAAATTTCTTGTGTTGGTCGAATACATGAGTGCCCTAATTCTTGGTAATTTTTGATTTTTTGATTCATTGGATGAGTTGGAATCAATTGGGATGTTAATTTAATGTCGATTGTGGAATTAATTGGACTGAAACCGAATCGGACATAAAATTACCCTCCATTGCCGAGAGTGAAGAAGCATGTTTGGGTTTGATTTTGATCAAAATGTGTTGGACACTAATTGATGTAATTGAGCATGATTAATAGGCTAATTGGTGTTTTAGAAATATTGATTTGGGTGATTAATTGTGTTATACACTTTGGGTAATTAAATTGGCAATTTGGAATTTGGTAATTTAATTATTTGGGCCTAATTTTGGAAATTGGACTTTTAATGTTGTTATTGGGCTTGGTTGTACTAAATTGGGTTTAGGAAAAATTGGTTGGATCCAATTGGGCCCAAAACCGCCTCCATAAAGTCCAAATGCGACTAATGGACCTTTAAGTTTAATTGGGCCTAAATTGATTTCTAGGCTTATGGGGTAATTCCCGGATTGGACTTTGGTTATTGGGTTTGACCCGAGTTGACCAAAATTCCACGCCTCAAGAAATTAATTAAAAGCCCATTGGACTTTAATTAAATTAATATTAGATATTAATAGGGCTTTGAGACCCGTAACGATTAAATTTGGAATTTAAGTCGTAAAGGTTTGTTAATAAAGTGTAGTATTTAATTTGGAATTAAATAGCGAATTAGTATTAAATACAAATTGAATTGGATTTAATTATGTAGTTTAATTTAATTCGAGAATTCGTACTTTGAGTACTTATTCGTAAAACGAGTTTGACTCGCGCAAAATAAAATCGTTGTTTGAACATTGGATGGTCACTAATTATCAGATTAATTAATTTGATTAGATTGATTGATAACATGTTGTGCGAATACATGGTTACGATGCATGAATAATGTATATCAGATGGATATTAGATGGGTGGGGCAATTTTAGAAATTGTTGTAATAAATTTGGAATTTATTAATTGGACCTGCGTGTCCAGCCTTATCACCTCCATACTCTTTGTATTCTCTTCTGCCCTATTCCCCTCAATGTAAATGAGGTTTCTTTAGAAGTGTAGTGTAACGGGTAGAAGTAAATAAATGTGCTAGCGGGAGAGAGAGAAATGGAGAGATTTGATCTAGGATCAATGTGTAAAGTATCCATCCGCATATCATTATTATTTTATTATACGCGCTTTATTATGTGTTTAGAATGCATGTTTAAGGTTGTATGATGATGAGACCTTAACAAAGATAATAAATTGGTTGCCAATTTGCACTTGAAAAACCCTCACAAATATTAAGCATTTTTCCTTCCATTGAGTGATTCTTACTCAAGATCCGAGACTGACATTGGCTTGTTGGCCAAAGTGAAGGCCTTTGTCCGTCGAGGATGTGTTTGAATCACGAAGGCTTTGTTCCATATTGGTGTCTTGTCCAAGTTGTGGTTTGTTGGCCAAACTCAAGACCACTTCTTGTCCATCGACATTGATTACGAAGCTTTCCATGGTCAATGGATCGCGCTTGACTGGGATCACTAAGTTTGTTGTGCCAAAGCCAAGGCTTAGTTGATTCAGAGGAAAAAGGTTAGGTAATACATTGGATGTATTGGCATATATAAGATATATGTTTAGGACTTGGATGTCCGCCTACTGGATCTAGGAATTGGATTGGATCCAATTGATCTTAGATATATACCTAGTTAATTATCATATAATTTGTTGGGCAAAGTCAAGATTGTGTGATATTTAACGGGATCCTAGCCCACTAGGAAACACGGTTTCCCGAGTACTCGACAGAGGGTTAGAGGCTCGCCGAAAAATAGTGGGAGGCAAAAATTGAATTTGCAATATTCGTTTAATTACTTGCCATACGCGCTCAAACAAATATATCATTCGTCAAATAAATTAAATGTTAGTTGGACTAATATTTAAACGTTGTTTTAATTAACAGTTGGACTGTATTCAAACTATTCATATAGTTGATTTTATAATTGGATTATAGTAATCAATATAATTGATTTTAATATATCAAATTATAGTTGATTAAATAGTTGGACTATTGTAATCATTATAATAAATAGTACCTAAATCGGTGATTAAATAGTTGGACTATCAGAATCAAGATAAAATTGAAAGATTCATTTAAAACATAATCCTAGGGAAAATGTATTTAAATGGTTTAATTTTCAAAATTGGGAATAAATTTCAGGATGGTCCTGGAAACTAATAAGTTACTTTATTTGATAAAATAACATATTAGGCCTAAGCCCAGAGTTAAGCAAATATTCGAGCATAATCTTTGGAAGATTTATGTGATGATAACTTTAGTGCTTAATCCATCAAGCTTGTCGCAATAGACTCCTTAATTTCCTTGTCAGAACTAAGGGTTAGATCCTTAAAGTATGATAATAAAATTGAAGGATCTTTATAAATCTATATTTAGATTTTATAAGTACTAAATTGCAATTATAACTCTTGGAGAGTTAATGACTATTCTCAAGGAGATAAAGTCAAAGTTTGCAATAAGGCAAGTAGCGCAAGGCGCACCTTATTTCGATATTCTAGAAGGCCAAGGCTTGGCCAAAGGCTTCTGGGATATGAAAAGGGCAAAGACAAAATCATTATAATCTTCTAGGAAGATAAATGACATATCCCAAAATGTCTACCTAAATTGTGGCAAACGGGATCGCGGAAGCGTGACTGCCGTTTGGACAAATCAGACATGAAGGAATTGAAGACGAGCAAGGCTCTGACTTCAAATATGTTTGTCATCATTATATTCACTACTAGTATTAAAATTGGATTTTAAATACTTAGTGTGGTACATAAAATATACGTATTGATGTTCAGAATCTGTTATGAACAGGATACTGACTTCAATTGAGATAAATATGCGAATTGGAAACTTGACGAAAGTCGCTGTTTTAACCGTAGATACCTAAGTTTAGGAACTACCCTTAGGGTATGTACCTAAATTTGGAAAATGTTATAATGTAACTAGTTTGACTAGAAACATTATCTTTGTATCAGTGTATAATCCGTTGCGGATTTACCTTTATATTCTAGAACACTAAAGTGTTTTTATTATATAAAGATGATATTGAGATAAATACATTAGATGTGAATAACAGCATTTATATTTTGAATATAAATAAATCTCAAACATATAACATGACAAACAAATAGCTCAAACTGATTTGATCAGAAGAAACTAATTGTGGCATTGATGTCTGGGACACAATTAAACAAGAATCGTATATCCACACTTTCGAAGAGTGGGTACTCGGACTGATTTGATTCCGTTCAAATAAAGTCTACGAATCTAGTTTATTGGGCAAAGTGTCTATAGCACATTTACTTGGTAAAATTGCAAATGCCACCTATCTGTTACACATAGTTCATAGTGAAGCAAGTGGGCCCATGTCTAGCTAGGCTAGAGGTGGATATGAATATTTCGTGATCTTTACGGATGTGGCATCGCGTTATGGTTATGTGTTTCTTTTAGAACACAAATCAGAAACTTTTAAGTTTTCGACGTGAAATAGACAAACAGATCGGCTAAAGTATTAAATCATCACGGTTAGACAATGATGAAAATACTTAACCAATAAGTTTCTAATATACTTGAAAAAGTATAGTATTCTTTCAAATGAGGACTCCTCCCGAAACACGTCAGTTTGACGGTGTGTCCGAACTGAGTGACCGAATTTTGTTAGACATGATAAGGTTAATCATGAGTCACTCTGAGCTACCATTTCCTTCAACGGATAAGCTTTAAACAGTGCAGAACTTATTTTGAATAAGGTTCCATTAAAATCTGTTAGACAGATTTCATATTAGATATGAACAGGAAAGAAACCGGGTTCTCAATCCTGAATATTTGGGATGCTAGGCATATGTTTGGATGATACCAAACTAAAAACCCAAATTGGATAAGTGCCTAATTGTAGGTTATCATAGGGATACCAAAGTATAGTAACTATACATCTCACCAGAGAATTAGATTGTTGCTCACCATGCAGTTTTTTCTAAGAGAAATACCGATATGCAGTGGTAAGTGGGAGGATAGTAAAACTCGATGAAAATCGGAGTAATACTATTCAAGGCACTGATTCCTTAATGGAACACAGATAGTTCATCAAGGATGAAACTATACCATTAATCTTCAAATACACAAGAACCACGTAAGTCGGAGAGAGTCAGAAAAATAACTTGGGGTATGGGTTTTGATCTCAACTCATAAAGATGTCAATCTTTTTGAGGTAACCAACTGACTACGTATGAGGAAGTGATATAAGGTATCGACCCCCTATTATGACAAAGTGTCATAAGTCTGAAATGGATTCCATGTATATCAACTTAGTTTAGACACTAGTTGATGTACCGCAAGGCATTGTGCCTACTGGTACTATATAAGTCTTCAAGGAAGACATACATGGATGGCAACATACCAACGTACTAAGCTAGGCTTGTAGCGGAAAGGTATCATTATCAACATTGTGTTGATTACGATTCAACCTTTTACTTGTTGCCATGGTAAATCCATTTGGATAATGCTTGCTAATGCTGTATATTTCATTAATGAAATATGACAGCTGAACGGGAAAATCGCTTTCCTGAAAAGGAAACCTTTAGGAGGATGTTTACAACATCATGTCGGTTTTTTCGTACCTAAACTAGCAAACAAGGTTTGCAGGTTGTTCGATCCATGTTTGGATTGAAGCAAGCATAGGTTTTTGGAATTATCGTTTTGATGTAATCATAATGGAGTATGATTTAATTCAAAATGAAAATGATTCTTGTGTATATAAGAAGGTTAATGGGAGCGCACTGACAATCGCTGTCCTATAAAATAATGATAATATGTCATTTCTTGGAAATGATATTCCCATAAAATAAAATCGGTGAAAGCTTGGCTTTCATAAAAACTCTCCGAGAACTCGTACATTGAAAAATGTACATGACATGGTGTCTCATACGCTTTGAGCATATGGATTCACAAACAGGCCAATCCAGTGATAGTCACTGGATTGATGTTAAGAACATACTTAGTATCTTAGAGAACTAAGGATGCTGTCTTAATCTATGGAGAAAGAGAACTTGAAGTGACTAGGATCACTGTTGCAAGTTTCCTAACCCGATTAAACGACTATAAGTCGCAAAACGGTACTACAAAGTTTGAATACCGGAACAGTGAGCTGGAATCTTCCAAGCAAGATACTGTTACCGAATAAACAACAAATGCGGGTTATTGCTGCATCTGAGGCAGCAATAGAAGCCATTTGGGTCGATAATAAATCTAATTAGATTAGATATAATTCTGTTAGCAGCTGAGCTAGGCGTCAGCACAGGCTAAAGAATTAATGGTCTCATCAATGATCCAAATACATACTTCGATATTCATCTGATTCGTTCGGATCATACATCATGGCGATGTGATGATCGAATAAATCGCATGAGATAATAATCATGCAAATCGGCTGACGAAAGCTGTTTCTCAGTAATTTAAGCCAATCGTACATAGTTCGAGTGTCAGACACTCGAGTGACTGGCTATAGGCCAAGTGGGAGATTGTTGGACAATTATGACCTATAACGTCACTATTTATACAGATCATGGTGTTGTTGTACAAATTAACTATGTGACAAAGGAGATTGCTCTCTTATCATTTGTGATTAGATCACAAAGATATATAAATAATAAAAGGTCCCTATGATTAGTTCCTGGATTGAGAATGATATGAGACAGTACCAATCCATGAAGGATTAATCATTAAATATCCATAGTCAGAGTATTATCGAGATTGGACATAGATAAATACGTAAAAGACTAGTATTACACTTGTGCGCGTTGTGAGGGCACAAAGACATAGTTCTCATATATTTGGGTATAGGATACTCATGCAAGTGTAATAGGAGATTGTGTTTTACCGATGGTATGGGAAACAGCTTCGCTCTGGATAGACCCCCTCAGAATTCCATTGGTAGTATGACTATGTGTCTATGGAAGTCCGAAATCATGGTAGGTGTATTTGGTCTTAAATTGAGACTTGCACCGCTAATACTTGCGATAATCAATATGCTTTGGTTTTGTTCGTCCAGGGCTTTAACCGGTTTCTGTGTATGCCTCTTCTGGGTATATCGAGAATCGTAGTGTGTTGGGTGTGATGTCAAGATGGAAGTATCACTCCAGTCATAGTGGAGATGATGGTCACGTAGGATACTGGACTGGTTCTCTTAAATACTGCAGCTATCGAGATATTATGACAAGGTCATGTATATCCGATTATAGAGACTAGTTACCAGACATCTGACATGTGCTTCGTACGGGGCATACACAATTCCAGCCCCAGGCCTAGCACGTGATCATCCGATACTGGATCGACATACACAATACTATGTATACTACGCCTGATATAGATCGCTTATTCCTGTAAGCATATTTCTGGAGAATTGGGTAGGCATTGCTCTTTGCTAGAAGCCAACCTTGTCTTGTAAATCGGTACAAACATAGTATGAGGTACTTACGTGTTCGGATAGTCCGACGACCGAATTTACTGCCAACATATCCGGGGATCTTATGGGTCACTTCCCGAAGATTCACCGATGATGTATGACTCGCACTTTAATTAATCTGGGATTAATATGATGAAAGAGAAAATTAATTTGGGATTAATTGCGGAGATATTTTATCTGGGATAAAATATCATTTAAAGAGAGAGAGCGATTAATTTGGAATTAATCGATAAATTAATATATTCGATATATTAAACGAAATTGGATTTCGACGCGGAATTAAAATTAGATTTTAATTCGGGCGAATGAGTTAATTTAGAATTAATTCGTTAGCGATGTGAATAGAGATTTCGCTAGGCATAATCATTTAAATACGTCACAACGGAAAATTCGTTAATATGGAATTAGCAAACCCGATCCCGGGATTGTTTGAGAGCGCATTCGCATTTCGAATTCGAGTGCGGCACGCAAGTCAAATCAAGCCTCAAATCATTAGTCGCATCAAGCATCAAATCACATGTCACTTTGAGTGATGTGACAAGTTGTCACTTGATTGATTGATGTTGGTGGTTGAAGGCATTTATTGCTTGACTTTTGAAAATTGAAAAATGGTATATGTTAATTGATTTTTGGAAATTAATAAACCATTACACCTTTTTCATTTCTCTCTCCTTAGCTCACGTTTTTGGAGCCTCTTTCTTATCCATCTCTCTCTCGACATTACAACCATTTTTTCTTCTGTTTTGGTTCACCGAAAATGGAAAGAAGGAGCTATGGAATTTTATGGCAAAATTCCTAAGTGCTAGCACACTCTATGAGACATACAAAGGTGATAGGGAACTCACTTCATGAGCATGGAAGTTTATCACAAAGCTTGGAGCTTCAAAGGACATCCATGGCCGAATTCAAAGGACAACAAAACAACCCACTGCCGAGCTTGGAGGAGGCAGAAAATGAGTTTTGTTCATCACCGCATCGACTTAACCGATCATTGTGAGTATTCCGCAACTCCCTTGAATGTATTCACATGTGTTTTATGTTTGATAATTGGTCCTTTGGACCTTAGAGAATTCCAACATATTCAGGGTACAATTACATTGCCATCACCCCAGAAGATCAGGAGAAAACGACCTTTACATGTCCCTATGGTACTTTTGCTTTCCACATGATGCCATTTGGATTATGTAATGCCCCCGACACTTTTCAGCGTTGCATGATGGCCATATTCTCAGACATGCTGGAGCAGAGTATGAAGGTATTCATGGATGACTTTTCTGTGCTTGGAGATTCTTTTGACCATTGCTTGCAAAATCTGGAACAGGTGTTACAAATGTGCGAAGATACAAATCTGGTACTCAACTGGGAGAAATGCCATTTCATGGTACATGAAGGCATTGTTCTTGGACACCGGATCTCACAAAAAGGAATCGAGGTAGACAAAGAAAAGATTGAAACAATTGAAAAACTACCTCCACCAACATCTGTCAAAGGGATTCGGAGCTTTCTCGGACATGCAGGTTTTTACAGGAGATTTATCAAAGACTTTTCCAAGATTGCAAAACCTCTTTGCAATCTTCTGGAGAAGGATGTGCCTTTCAAATTCACCAAAGAATGCCAGGAAGCTTTTGAGATCTTAAAATAGAAGTTGATTTCTGCCCCCATTATTGTAGCACCAGACTGGACCCTTCCATTTGAAGTGATGTGCGATGCTAGTGATTTTGCTGTAGGTGCAGTTTTGGGACAACGCAAAGCAAACATTTTCCACACCATTTATTATTCCAGCAGAACTCTGAATGAAGCTCAACTCAACTACACAACCACCGAAAAGGAGTTGCTTGCAGTTGTGTACACTTTTGACAAATTCCGCACCTATCTGCTGGGTCCCAAAGTGGTGGTCTACACAGATCATTCAGCAATCAAATATCTGATCATGAATAAAGATGCCAAACCCAGATTGATCCATTGGATACTTCTTCTGCAAGAATTTGACGTGGAGATTTGAGACAGGAAAGGGACAGAAAACCAGGTGGCAGATCACTTATCGAGGCTCGAGAGTGGAGAAATAGTTGGCAAAGAACTGTCAATCAAAGAAACTTTTCCAGATGAACAGCTGTTTGCCATGAAACAACATGAAGTCCCTTGGTATGCTGATTATGTCAACTACATTGTGTCAGGAAAATGGCCATTGGAATGGACAACTCAGCAACGGAAGAAGTTCTTCAAAGAAGTCAAGCACTATGTCTGGTATGAACCGTACCTGTTTAAAGGATGTGCTGATCAATTATTGAGACGGTGTGTTACATAGGAGGAAGTCAACGATGTTTTGTAGTACTGTCATTCATCACCATATGGCGGACACTTCAGCGGAAATAAAACTGCAGCAAAAGTCCTTCAATCAGGTTTGTTTTTTCCCACTCTTTTTAAAGATGCTTATATTTTTCCTTTTCAATGTGACAGGTGCCAGAGAACGGGAAATATTTCCAGGAGAAATGAAGGACCATTGCAAAACATTATAGAAGTGGAAATATTCGATGTGTAGGGTATAGATTTCATGGGACCCTTTGTTCCATCATTCGGAAACCTGTACATCATGGTTTCTGTAGACTACGTCTCCAAATGGGTCGAAGTAATTGCACTGCCATCCAATGATTCAAAAGTGGTGATCAAATTCCTTAAAAAGAATATTTTCACTCGAATCGGAACACCTCGTGCAATCATCAGCGATGGTGGCTCAAATTTCTGCAACAGATACTTCGATGCACTCATATCCAAATACGGAGTTACTCACAAGGTTACCACAGCTTATCATCCACAGTCAAATGGACAGGTTGAGGTTTCAAACAGGGAGATCAAAAGAATCCTAGAGAGAACCGTTGGATCAACAAGGAGGGACTGGTCTACAAAACTAGATGATGCATTATGGGCCTACCGGACAGCTTACAAGACACACATTGGTATGTCCCCATATCAATTGGTGTTTGGGAAAGCGTGCCATCTGCCAATTGAGCTTGAACACAAGGCGTATTGGGCACTGAAGAAGTTGAATCTTGATTTACAAGTTGCAGGAGAGAAAAGACTTCACCAACTCAACGAATTGGAGGAATTTCACTTACAGGCTTATGAGAACGCCATATTGTACAAAGAAAAGACCAAGAAATGGCATGACCGAAAAATAGTGCACAGACAGTTGGAACCAAGGCAGCAGGTGTTGTTGTACAACTCGAGGTTGAAACTTTTCCCTGGAAAGTTAAAATCTAGATGGTCAGGTCCATTTGTGATCACTCAGGTTTTACCTTATGGAGCTGTTGAGTTACTGGATCCCAATACCAACAACACATTCAAGGTTAACAGTCAGCGTGTTAAACACTACTGGGGAGAATTGTTTGAATGACAAAAAGAAAATGTCACACTTTCAGATCCAGCTTAACATTCGAGAAGTCAAGTCTAGCTGACGACTTTAAACTTAGCGCTCGCAGGGAGGCAACCCATGCAATTTTGTATATATTGTGATTTGGTGTGATTTAATTTGGTGTGTTTAGTTTTTGCAGATTAAGACATTTCAAGATGGAAGAAGCTCTCGCAAATCTTCACAAGCAATTTTCTTCTCTCCCTCAAAAATCTCTGATGAAAGTTTACAAAGCTCGCTTGGAACGGATGAGACTACTAACAATCCATGGTGTTTCTAATGACATTCGTTGGGTAATTGAAGCACGGGTCCAATTGGCAGGTGAGTCTTCTGACTCTTTTATTTCACATCTGCCTGGTTTTGGAAGAAGCACCTATGCAAAGAAACGTAGAGCTAATCAAATGGGTGTTTGTTACAAATGTGCACACTAGAATTGCAATACTCGTTGTCGTTATTTAGGAATGGTGTCTGATAACTGCGAAGATAAGATTAAATTCATTAGGGATGACTTGAGTAAGGAGTCTTTAGATGATATATCTTCGACTATTGAGACGCATCCCATTGGATATGTTCACATAGCCTTTCGCAAATTACATACACAATTTGAAAAAGAAAGACAGCAGTTAAGTCTTGGGAATCTGACTCAAAAAGACCTTGTTTGCCAATTTATAAGAAAATTGGATGGGAAGCTTGTTCCTGACGCATAGACGTTAATCAAGCTGTAATATTATATCTCTTTGTCTTTTCCTAATAATTGTGATTTGTTTTGTTGTTTTCTTTTATTTTCTCTGACAGGATCCAGACCTTTTTGACTATCACGATTTATTTTACTATTATGCTATTAATCGTCCTTTGGAAGATACTGTGCTATTTTTACTCACCCTTTTCAGGTATTATAAACCCATCATGGCACTTTTGAAGACATCCAGAGTAAAACATGGAAGCCACTTCAAGAAGACGAGTTGAAAACATCTGTGTGTTTGCGGTAGTAGTGTTGGTACTAAACCACAATACATAGAAGCAGCACAGGAATTGGGTCGAGTCTTAGCTGCAAGGAATATGCACTTAATATATGGCGGAGGCAATCTTGGACTTATGGGGATCATTCAAAGGCTGTAACAGGAAGGAGGCAGTCACGTTTTGGGAATCATCCCAAAACCCTTGGCAGAGGCAAATCTTATTGAACCATCAAACAGAGAGTAACTGATCGTACCAGGTATGTCTGAACGACTGGTAGAAATGATTAACCGTGCTGATGCTTTTATTGCTTTGCCAGGTGGCTTGGGTACATTGGAGGAAATGTTTATTGTGCTATCTTGGGCGAACCTGAACATACACCAAAACAATTGGGCTGTACAACGTTGATGGATTTTATGATTTTCTTTGTGTGTTTCTTGATGATGCCCGAAGAAATGGGTTCGTATCAAAACCTTTAAAAGAACTCCTATTTACTGCTAGAACTGCTCCAGATCTAATAGACCAACTCTTAGCCTGTGAACCACAAGTTGACCCTATCCTTTCAAAGATAAATAGGTCCGAGGACGATCGTGTAAGAGGTGTCGTGTTAATCTAGATCTTAACCTTTAACTTTTCGTGTAGAATTTCAGCTAACCAGGTATTATCTTCTAAACTCTTCTTCTACTGTATAAGACATCGGGGACAATGTCTCATTTAGGTTTGGGGGAGGGAATTAGTTGATCATTACCTTTTTTTAGTTTGTGTGTTCTTTTTATTTTTAGTCCAAAATTTTTCGAAAAATACAAAAAAAATTGAAAATTTTTCAAAAATTACAAAAAAAATTTGCGTTTTTGTGTTTTTATTTTGACTAAAAGGGAGAAATTGGTGAGAGATAGCTGAGTAAGGAGTTCCCACTCCTGAGACGTATCTCAAACCTGTTTCGGAACAAGTTAATTTTTGTTTATTTCCTTTTGAATTATTTAATTTGTGAATTCTCCATAAAACTGACTAAAATGGATATTCGTATGCTCAGCTGACAGGTATTATCAACATACATGGAAACATGCGGACATAAGCTAAAATTGAAAAGTTTGTAATATTCAGTGCTCTAGTTTAATTGGAGGAAGCATCTCAAAAAGTGATGGAGTAAAAAAAAAATCTGAGATCCGAGTTATTAAGTCTGTAAGGGTGTTTTAACACCTAGTGCCCTAAAGCCAACTAGTTTTGGAGTCACTGGCCCAAAGCTCGTTACATGAATCGAAGATGATGCAAAAATATATATATCTGAAGTCTGAGTAATTAAGTTCGTAGGGGTGTCTTAACACATGGTGCCCTAAAGCCAACTGGTTTGGGAGCCACCGACCCAAAGCTCGCTACATAGACGGAAGGTATATATAAATAAAAAAAAATCAAAGAAAAAATTCAGAAAAATCGAAAAAATTACTCCATTGCTACAAAAGGTGAATTCTGATAAAACTTTAGGACAAAAATATTACTCTCTTATCAACTGCACTTGTGACTGTTGTGGGCAAAAATGAGTTGTTAATATTTTGTTAGATGTGTATATGGAGAATGGTAAAATAAATCGGAGAATTTACTTATTCAGTAATTTAGAAAGAAATAAAACTAGTAACTTGGAGTAGAAGTTTCACCTGATTAGTCACTAACTTCTTTATTCTATTTTCTCTTGTCTTTTTTCTTTTGTGTGCATTAGTTTCACTACCTTTTTACTTTTGTAAATGTTTGCGGTATCATTGCTGTAAACCCTCACGAGACTACAACTCGTCCACTAGGGACCCTAGGGTTTAAAGGCTTGTTGCATACGCTAAATGCAACCGTGATCCCTATGAAAGTGGATTAGTTAAATTTTATTATGTTATTTTATTTTGTGTTTTGCTCGAGAACTAGTAAAATGTTAGATTTGAGGGTGTGATGAGTGGTAAATCTATCACTATTTTCCACTCATTTAACTTAATATTTTATATAGTTTCTTGAGTTTTGTGAATATTTTGATGTGTTTTGTGTTATTTTGTAGATAAATAAAGTTTCAAGACATTATGGAGGTGATTTGGACCAAAACAGTGAAAATTGTGAAAAAAAAAGGCATTTTGGTAATTTGGGCGCGTCGCGACGCTCAAGCCCTTGGCGTCGCGATGCCTAATGTGCGCCGGTCCTTTGCTAATGTGTGCCGAGTCCACGTGTCAGAATCTGAAAAGTTGATTTTGCTAATGTGTGATTTGCCACGTGTCACCATCACAGAGGATCCGCTAACATACGCCGGGACACGTGTCACAATCCTATGGTGCCGACACTCCGCGTGACACGTGTCATCTTGTCATTTGGCTGAATCATCGGTGAATCTTCTTCTGCCATGTGTCATCTTCTCATTGAACCGAATCTACCGCGTGGCACGTGTCGAATTCTTATTGGGCCGACGAAATCCGCATCAACAGTCAAAGTCAGAATGCATGGACCAAGTCAAATGTTCCAGTGTCATGACGCCAAACGCCTTGGCGTCGCGACTCCCGTGGCCTACCGATGTCTATAAATTGAGCTCAAAATTTCAGTTTCAATTGCACCATTCTCTCTCATTTCTTTGATGTAAATAGGAAGTCTTCTCTCTAGTTTCTTTTAATTTAAGTTTTGTAATTTAATTTTAATTACGTTCTGTAATAATAGTAATTTACTTTCTTTATTTTTACAGTGTTTACTATTCAACCATGTGGAGGTAACTTCCCTATGCTAGGGTGAAATGTAATTCTTTTACTATTGATATTTAGATTAATCTCCCTTAAAAATAATATACTCACTATTTGACTTAAAAAGGATACCGCCATATTGGTCGGTTGGTAATTCATTTTAAACTGGTTTAAACCTGACTAATCAAGGATACCGCCTATATGGCTGGTTGGCAATTAAATTTTCTTACCGCCTATATGGCAGGTTCAAGGACAAATCATACCGCCTTTATGGCTGGTCGGACTTAATTTGAATTAATCAGGTTACCGCCTATATGGCTGGTTGGTAATGTTATCATAAGTTTATATATTATTTTATGGGAGATATCTAAAATAGTAAATAGTAAAAATAATTCCTTTTACCTTAGCATTTTATTTTATTGTAATTTACTTTTCAGTATTTACTTTACCGCATTTACTTTTCCGCATTTTTACTTTATGGCTTTTACTTTTAAGTTTTTACTAACCCTAGTTATGTGTTGTAACTAAAAAAGTTATCTAGGGTTGTGATGAATTCCAATATCACCGGTTTATAAGGGTTAGATTATAGTTTGGGTAATATAAAGATTTATTTATTGAGTCTTAATCTTAATGCTTTTTATTAACTGGCCACTAATAAAATTGATTAGGTAAACTTAAAATGAACTAGACATAGGGATTTTAGGTTTAAGACCTTAGACTCAATAGCCACGATCTTCATTGAGGATAGATAACCCTTTAATAGATTTCCTTACAAGATAGACATATACCTGTCGGGCGGGGGTAGCCATAATTGGAACTTAAACTTAATGAATCCAGATAATTTGGTTGACATAGACATATGGTTCAATTGGGTTAAACTGGGTATTTGTGTCTGACCATCGACAGAGGCTTTCACATAATTTAGTGTTCCAGGTTAATAAATCAATATATTACCCAACTATAAAATAACCACTTAATATTTAAAATGATATTGGAAGAAATCACAACCCTATATAGTTTTTAATATTGAATTTTCTTAAAACCTACTCTCGAATAATTTAATTTACTTGTTTTTAAATTTAGAATCGTCACCATTTCAAATCAATCAAACAACCTGTTAGATACTAGTAATCATTTGACCTCATAAAATTAATAGCTTAGGTATTAAGTCCTCGTGGGATCGATACTTTTTATACTACTTGAACGATACGTGCGCTTGCGTTATACGCGTGTGTAAGCACCGGTCAATATGTCACTATGAATGAGGGCTAACAGTTCGATGGCACGTGCACATTTACCGCTAAAAGGTGTTTTAGGCATTTTGCCTAATAAACAAGATTCGCAGACGTCATATGAATTTGGATCAAATTCGTCCAAGTACCCACTCTTCGAAAGTGTGGATATACGAGTCTTGTTAATGTGTCCCAGACGACAGTGACACATATAAGTTTCATCTTTGTTACTTAATTTAAGCCTTTTATTTGTCATGTTATATGTTTGAGATTGATTTATATTCAAAATATAAAGACCATTATTAACATATGCACTACATATCTCAAAATCATTTTTATAAAATAAACACCTGGTGTTTTTGAATATAAAAGTATACACACGTTGGGTTAAACAAGATACATATATAATATTTCTAGTCAAACTAGGTACATAATAGCAGTCTGATAAATTAAGTACATGCCCCGAGGGCAATTCCAAAATATAGGTCCCAACAGCCAAAAAGGCGACTCTAGTCTCATTTCCAACTCAGAGGTCGATCTCTCATGAAGCCAGTCTCCTGCAAATCTGCAGATCCTGTACATCAATACATATATGAGTACCACAATTAGAATCAAAAATCCAATTTTTAAAATGAGAAGTAGACATGTTTATTTCAATAACAAACATACCTGAAGTCGGTTGTAGGACACAGAAATCAGTGACGCTGTTCTAGGCTCGCGGCCTAGTCGGTAGTACGGAATAGCCCGCAGGGGAACTAAACCGGAGAAATAACATGGAGTCGCCACCCGGTGTCAACCGGGAAAACGATTTAAGGCCACACTCACCCCTCGCAAGGGAAGACCTCAAACCGTTGGGTTCAGAATGGTCCCTTACTTATGCCACTTGTAATGAAATGATTTGTGCAATAACTTAACGAATCTACGCAACATATATGCTCAAGAGTAACTTAAATCTAGTTCGCATTCACCAAAGTAAATCCTATGTCTAAGTTTGCATGCTTTAAAAGTAAGACATTATAACGGCAAGCATACAATATCACACATGAGCATGTTGAATTATCAAACACAAGAATAAATAACATCCTAAACATAAACGTAAATTAAATTACTATTGCAAAAGAAAAATAACTAAATCATGCATAAATAAATATCATAATCATGCTTAAAAATAAATAACTTATTAGACTAAATCATGCTTGAACACAAGGTTGGATGAAACAAAATATGTGTGTCTCCCAAGTGGTACGTGGCATTGTATCCCGAGTGCAAACCACAATACCGTCCATTCAGATTCGGCTATGGAATTTACGTCCGGGTTTCCATCCGATATACCGTAAGAGAGAACACATATTCCGTTCATCCGGAAATCACATCACGCATCAATCCATAATACTCATATGAAATAAAGTACTAAAATAAATAAAAACAAAAGATAATAAATAAAGAAGGTGCCCTCAGGTCTAACCTCTTTAGTCGTCTATCGGAAGTGCGGCACGCGGTCATCGGAAGGGTGGATACTCCGCAACTCCTCCGGTTCACTGGTTCAACGTTTTCCTTCGTTGTTTCGCTGTTCGGGCTGCTGTTTTTACTCTGTTTTACATTGTTTCGGGTCACGGTTTAGGCTTACTATTTTGCGGTAATGCGAGACTGTTTTGGCTTACGGTTTGAGGGTTTTACTGGGCAGTTTTCTGGTGGTGGATTGGGCAGTTTAGGGACTGTTTATGTGGTAAATCAGGGGATATTTTAGGGCATTTTATGGAGGGTATATGCAGCCAGAATAGTGCAGTTCAGGGGAGTTATTTTCGACAGTTTAAAGGTGCAGTTCGTGCGTGATTGTAAGGCAGTCGCTAGTGTGTTCAGTGGCTTGTGCGTGAATATGAAGGGGCTACGTGAATGAAGGGGCAGGTGGCTTACGTTTGAAGGGTGTGTGCTATGAAGTGAGGGGCTTGTGCGTAGGGTTACTGTGGCGTGAAGGGAAAAGATATGTGGTGATTGTGCGTTTAGTGTGCTAGGTGTGAGGGCAAGGGGCTTATACGTAGGGCTATTGGTTTGTTGAAGCAGTAACATGAGGCAATTTTCTGTTTCTCGGCTTCATTTTCTCGATATCCATGTTTGCTAAACTCTTCTTGACAAATCTTTTTTTTCTAACCCAACAGATATCTATGATGGCTTTTAAGACACGGGGTTAACATGATGTGTGTATGCGTGAGATGCATGAAATGCGTGCGATGCATGAGATATAATATGTATATGGTTATCAAAAGCATAAAAGGGGCAAATTCCATGGGATATATGACTATGGTTCATATGCGGGTTTATAGGAGTATAGACAAAGGCTCTCGCTGACGAAGGATTGCCCACAACTAGGACTCCCCACTCAAGGGTTCGAGCGACCAAGTGAGCGCACCTTTTTTATACCTTAAGGTACTGTTAGTGTTCCTAGAACATGCCAATGATCTAATAAGCAAGAAAAGGTGTTCATAAATTCATTATAAGTTGCGGAATTACTTACATTGAATGGATTTGAGCTTTTAAAATTTTTGAGAAGAAGATCTCCAAGATCCTTCCTTTGTTGATTCCAAGCTTTGAGTTGGTTTCCCTATCACCTTAGTTGATTCCATGAAGGCTAGCTTTGTTGATTTTGCAACAAAATCAAAGAGATAGTGAGGATGTGCTCACGCCCATGGAGAGTATCTAGGGTTTTAGTTTTGTTCAAGTGTGTTATTGCACAAGTGAAGAGAGAGAGAAGGCTTTTGTAAAACCCTTTTACCATTTTCACCTAAACTAGGTGGTTGGGTAAATGGTTTTACCAAACCATTATAAGCTGGTGGATGGTGGTGGCTTGGCATAAATGCCAACTACCCTCCCAACTACCACATGTGAAGTGGGCCCCACATTTGAATTCAAAATTCAAATGGATCTACGAATGTTTGCCGCGGCTCGGATTCGTTTAATCCAATTAAACGAATTCCGTCGCTAAATAATTAAATCTAATTTAATTAAATGACGACGCCTCGTAAATATATTACGAATGCCGTTTACGAATTAATTCTAAATTAATTCGTTCGCTCGTATTAAAGTCCAACTTTAATTTCGTAATGAAATCCAATTCATTTAATATATCCGATATATTAATTTTAGCCCATACGAATAAATTAAATAGAAAAATCAAATTTAACTATTAAATTTATTTCTACCGATTAATTCCAAATTAATCATTGTTCTCTCTTCCGAACACATTTAATCCCAGATTAAATAATACCTCAATTAATCCCAGATTAATTTTCTCCATCTTATTAATCCCAGATTAATTCTCTCTCTTAATTAATCCCAGATTAATTCTAATTCGAGTCAACTGTCATCGGTGAATCTTTGGGAAGCGACCCAAGAGATCCCTGGATATGTTGGCAGTAAATACGGTATCGGATTATCCGAATACGTGCGTACCTCGTACCACGTGCTTACCGATTTACAAGACATGGTTGGCTTCTAGCAAAGCACCGTGCCTACCCAATTCTCCAGAAATATTCTTACTGGAATATATAATCTATGTCAGGCGTAGTATACGTAGTATTGCGTATTGCGATCCAGTATCTAATGTCACGTGCTAAGCCTGGGGCTGGAATGTGTCTGCCCGTACGAAGCACATGTCGGATGTCTGGTAACTAGTCTCTTTATCGGATGAACATGACCTAGTCATATCATCCCGATGACTGCAATACTTAAGAGCACTAGTTCCGTATCCTACGTGACATCATCTCCACTATGACTGGAGTGATACTTCCATCTTGACATCACACCCAATACACTACGATTCTCAAAATACCCAGCAGAGGCGTACACAGAACCGGTTAAAGCCCTGGACGACCAAAACTAAAGCATACCGATTGTCGCAAGTATTAGCGGTGCAAGTCTCAAGTTAAGACCAAATACACCTACCCTGATTTCGGACTTCCTAGACACATAGTCATACTACCATGGAATTCCGAGGGGTCTATCCAGAGCGAAGCTGTTTCCTCCACCATCGGTAAACACAACCTCCTATCACACTTGCATAAGTATCCAATACTTAAATATATGAGAACTATGCCGTTGTGCTCCCACAACGCGCACAAGTGCAATAATACTATTCCGCATTATCGATGTCCAGTCTCGATAATACTACGACTAGGGATATTTAATGATTAATCCTTCGAGGACTGATACTGTCTCATATCATCTCAATCCAGGAACTAATCATAGGGACCTCCTATCATTTATACATCTAGGTGATCTAATCACAAATGATAAGAGCGCAATCTCCTTGTCACATAGTTAATTTGTACAACAACACCATGATCTGTACAAATAGTGACGCTATGGGTCATAACTGTCCAACAATCTCCCACTTGGCCTTAGCCAGTCACTCGAGTGTCTTACACCCGAACTATGTACGGTTCGCTCAAACTGCTGAGGAAAGGCTTTCGTCAGCGGATTTGTATGATTATCGTCTGATGCAATTCATTCGATCATCACATCGCCACGATGTATGATCCGAACGAATCAGATGAATAGTCGAAGTATATATCTGGATCGTTGATGAGACCATTAATTCTTTATTCTTGGTGTAGCCTAGCTCAGCTGCTAACAGAACTATATCTAATCTAATTAGATTTGTTACGACCCAGATGGCTTCTATTGCTGCCTCAGCCGCAGCAATAACCCGCATTTGTTGTTTATTCGGTAACAACATCTTGCTTGGAAGATTTCCAGCTCACTGTATCGTTATTCAAACTGTATAGTACATTTTACGACTTTTGTCGCTTAATCGGTTAGGAAACTTGCAACAGTGATCCAGTCACTTCAAGTTCTCCATCTCCATAGTTTAAGACATCATCCTTAGTTCTCTAAGATACTAACAGATGTTCTTATTATCAATCCAGTGACTATCACTTGGATTGACCTGTTTGTGACTCCATATGCTCAAAGCGTATGAGACACCAGGTCACATACATTTTTCAATGTACGAGTTCTCGGACAGTGTTAACAACTTTAAATCTATCCCAATAGATCTTTATTCCTAGAATAAAGGTTGTTTCTCCCAAGAATTCTACGGAGAATTTTCATGAAAGCCAAGCTTTCACCGATTGTAATATGGGAATATCATTTCCAAGAAATGACATATCATCATTATTTAGGACAGTCACTTTCAGTGCGCTCCCACTAACCTCCTTATATACACAAGAATCATTTCTCGTTTTGAATTAAATCATAAACCATTATGATTACATCAAAACGATAATTCCAAGAACCTAATGCTTGCTTCAATCCAAACATGGATCGAATAACCTGCAAACCTTGTTTGCTAGTTTTGATACGACAAAATCGTCAGGATGTTGTAAACATCCTCCAAAAGGTTTCCTTTTCAGGAAAGCGATTTTTTGGTTCAGCTGCCATATTTCATAAATGAAACATGCAGCATCAGCAAGCATTATCCAAATGGATTTAACGTGGCAACAGGTAAAAGATTTCGTTGTAATCAACACAATGTTGATAACGATATCTTTCGCTACAAGCCTAGCTTAGTACGTTGGTATGTTGCCATCCACGTATGTCTTCCTTGAAGACTTATATAGTACCAATAGGCACAATGCCTTGTGGTACAACAACTAGTGTCCAAACATAGTTGTTATACATGGAATCCATTTCGGACTCATGGCACTTTGCCATAATAGGGAGTCGATACCTTGTATCACTTCCTCATACGTAGTCAGTTCGTATTCCTCAATAAGATTGACATCTTTATGAGGTGAGATCAGAAACCCATACCCCAGGTTGTTTTCTGACTCTCTCAGACCTACGTTGTTCTTGTGTATTCGAAGATTATTGGTATAGTTTCATCCTTGATGAACTGTTTGTGTTCCATTAAGGACTTGGTGCCTTGAACAGTATAACTCCGATTTTTCATCGAGTTTTACTATCCTCCCACTTACCACTGCATATCGGTATTCCTCTTAGGAAAACCGCATGGTGAGCAACAATTACATTGTTCTCTAGTGAGTTGTATAAGTACTATACTTTGGTTTCATTAGGATAACCAATTACATTAGGCACTTATCCAATTTGGGTTCTAGTTTGGTATCATCCAAACGTATGCCTAGCATTCCCAAATCATCAGGAGTGAGAAAGCTCAGTTTATTGCCTGTTCATATCTAATATGAAATCTTTCAAACAGATTTTATGGAACCTTATTCAAAATAAGTATTGCACTGTTAATGCTTATCCCTTTTGAAGGAAAATGGTAGCTCAGAGCGACTCATGATTAACCTTATCATGTCGAACAAAATTCGATTTCTCCGTTCGGACACACCGTCAAATTGACGTGTTCGGGAGGAGTCCTCATTGAAAGAATACTATACTCTTTCAAGTATATGAGAAACTTATTGCTTAAGTATTTTCATCATGGTCAAACCGTGATGTTTTAATACTTTAGCCGATCTGTTCGTCTATTTCGTGTCGAAACTCTAAAAGTTTCCGATTTGTGTTCTTCAAAAGAAACACAACCATAACGCGATGCCACATCCGTAAAGGTCACGAAATATTCATATCCACCTCTAGCCTAGCTAGACATGGGCCCACTTACGTCACTATGAACAAGGGCTAACAGATCGGTGGCACTTACACTTTTACCAAGTAAAAGGTTATTTTAGGCACTTTGCCCAATAAACTAGATTCGTAGACTTCATTTGAATGGAATCAAATCCGTCCTAGTATCCACTCTTCAAAAGTGTGGATATACGAGTCTTGTTTATTGTGTCCCAGACAACACTGCCACAAATAAGTCTCATCTGATCAAATCAGTTTGAGCTATTTGTTTGTCATGTTATATGTTTGAGATTTATTTATATTCAAAATATAAATACTGTTATTCACATCTAATGTGTTTATCTCAATATCATCTTTATAAAATAAAACACTTTAGTGTTCTAGAATATAAAGGTATACTCGCAACGAGTTATACTCGATATAGAGATAATGTTTCTAGTCAAACTAGTTACATTATAACAGTTTCCTAATTTAAGTACACCCGAAGGGTAGTTCCTAAACTTAGGTATCTACGGTTAAAACAGCGACTTTCGTCCCGTTTCCGATTCGCAGATTATCTCAATTGAAGTCAGTATCCTGCTCATAGCAGATTCTGCACATCAATGCATATTTATGTATCACACTTAGTATTTAAAATCCAATTTTAATACTAGTAGTGAACATATTTATGACAAACATATTTGAAGTCAGAGCCTTGCTCGTCTTCAATTCCTTCATGTCTGCTTTGTCCATACGGCAGTCACGCTTCAGTGATCCCATTTGCCACAGTTTAGCAGACATCTTTGGATATGTCCTTTGTCTTCCTAGAAGACAGTAATGATTTTGCTTTGCCCTTTTCTATATCCCAGAAGCCTTTGGCCAAGCCTTGGGTTTCTAGAATATCGAAGTAAGGTGCGCCTTGCGCTACTTGCCTTATTGCAAACTTTGGCTTTATCTCATTGAGAATAGCCATTAACTCTCCAAGAGTTATTAATTGCAATTTAATACTTCTAAGATCTAAGAATAGATCTATGAAGATCCTTCAATTTCTTCATCATACTTTAAGGATCTAATCCTTAGTTCTGATTAGGAAATTAAGGAGTCTTTATTGCAAGCATAATGGATTAAACATTAAAGTTATCATCACATGAATCTTCCAAAGATCATGCTCTACTATTTGCTTAACTCGGGCTTAGGCCTAAGATGTTATTTTATCAAATAAAGTAACTTCTTAGTTTCAGGACTATCCTGAAATTTATTCCCAATTTGAAAATTAAAGTCGTCTAAAAACATTTTCCTTAGGATAATGTTTTAAACACTAATCTTTCAATTTAATCTTGATTCTAATAGTCCAACTATTTAATCAACGATTTCAGGTACAATCTAATGTAATGATTACTATAGTCTAACTATATAACTTATTACAATTTTATTGGTTAAAATCAAATATATATTGATTACTATAATCCAATTATATAATCATTATAATGATCGGTAAAATTCAAATATATTGATTACTATAATCCAATATATAATCAACTATAAATGAAGGGTAAAATTCAAATATATATTGATTACTATAATCCAATTATATAATCAACTATAAATGAAGGGTTTGAATACAGTCCAACTGTTTAATTAAAACAACAATAAATATTAGTCCAACTAATATATAATTTATTTGACGAATGATATTTGATTGAGCGCGTATGGCAAGTAACTAAACGAATATTGCAAATCTAATACTTGCCTCCCACTATTTTTCGGCGAGCCTCTAACCCTCTGTCGAGTACTCGGGAAACCAGTTTCCTAGGGCTAGGATCCCGTTAAATAACACACAATCTTGACTTTGGCCAACAAATTGTATGATACTTAACTAGGTAGATCTCTAAGATCAATTGGATCTCATCCAATTCCTAGATCCAGTAGGTGGACATCCAAGTCCGAAACATATATCTTATATATGCCAATATATCAAATATATTACCTAACCTTTTTCCTCTGAATCAACTAAGCCTTGGCTTTGGCACAACAAACTTAATGATCCCAGTTAAGCGGAACCCATTGACATGGAAAGCTTCGTAATCAATGTCGATGGACAAGAAGTGATCTTGACTTTGGCCAACAAATCACGACTTGGACAAGACACCGATATGGAACAAAACTCTCATGATTCAAACACATCCGCAATTGACAAAGGTCTTGACTTTGGCCAACAAACCAATGCCAACTTTGGATCTTGAGTAAGAATCACTCAACGGAAGGAAAAACGCTTAATATGTTTTGAGGGTTTTTCGCGTGCAAATTGGCAACCAATTTATTATCTTTGTTAGGTCTCATCATCATACACCCTTAACATGCATTCTAAATACATAATAAAGCGCGTATAAATAAATAAATTAATAATGATATACGGATGGATATGTCACAAATTGTTCCTAGAACAAATCACTCTCTTTTTCCTCTCCCCGGCTAGAACTATTCTAACTTCTACCCAATTACAAAATACAATAAAGAAACCTCATTTACATTGAGGGGAATAGGTGAGAAGAGAAATACAATGAGAAATGAGATAAAAGGCTGGACACGCAGGTCCAATTTAATAAATTCTAAATTTATTACAATTTCCAAAATTGCCCTCGCCCTTCTAATATCCATCCGATATACATTATTCATACAACACATTCATGTATTCATACAAATCATGTTATTCAATCAATCTAATCCAATTAATTAATCTTTGAATTAATGACCATCCAATGTTCAAACAACGATTTGATTTGCATGAGTCAAACTCGTTTAAGAATAAATACTCAAAGTAAGTATTCTTGAATTATATTGAACTACAACTTTAAATCCAATTTATTTGTTAATTCCAATTAACTAATTCCAATCTTAAGGGATTCCAAATCCCTTAATCAAAACCCCATCCAATGTCATTTTAATTAAAGTCCAATGGGCTTTTAATTAATTCTTAAGGCATGGGCTTTGGCCATAATGGATCAAACCCAAAATGCCAAGGCCCAATAGGAATCACCATATTGCCTACAAATTAATTTAGGCCCATTAGGCCCAATTAAATTCTTTAAAGGGCCAAGTGATATATTTGGACTTTATGGAATTGGTTTTGGGCCCAATTGGATCCAATCCAAAAGTCCAAAACCAAACTTAGTCAAACCAAGCCCATTAAGCCCAAATACACACTTTTAGCCCAATTCTTAATTAAAGGCTTATTAACATAATTATAATATTCCAAATATCACAATTACTTTAATTAAAGTGTATTAGCCATGATTAATTAATTAAACTCAATATTTCCAAAATACCAATTAACTTAATTAATCATGCTTAATCCATCAATTCATGCTCAACACAAATTGAAGCCAAAAATCATCATTTCATGCTCAACACAAATTGAATCCAAATTCATCATTTCATGCTCAACATGCTCTTTGATTATAACATAAACATTATTGACTTTGATTCTAATCCAATCAAACCAACAATCAACATTTAAACATGCATTTAAACACATCATTTCATGTTACAAAATTAAAAAACATGCAGTGGACTGCACTGTCAATTCGGCCACACTAAGGGGAAATTAAAATTTGATCCAATCAATTTTTCTCAAATCTAATCATGCACAACTCTAAGTTAACATAATCTAAGCATGCTCAAAGCATCAATTTGAAGAAATCATGCTCAAAACAAAAAGCCCCAAATTTTAGTCTCATGAACCCTAAAATTTTCATGCTTAAAATTGGCTCTGATACCATTGTTAGTGTTCCTAGAACATGCCAAGGATCTAATAAGCAAGAAAAGGTGTTCATAAATTCATTATAAGTTGCGGAATTACTTACATTGAATGGATTTGAGCTTTTAAAATTTTGAGAAGAAGATCTCCAAGATCCTTCCTTTGTTGATTCCAAGCTTTGAGTTGGTTTCCTATCACCTTAGTTGATTCATGAAGTGCTAGTTTTGTTTGATTTTGCAACAAAATCAAAGAGATAGTGAGATGATGCTCACGCCCATGGAGGAGTATTATAGGGTTTTAGTTTGTTCAAGTGTTGTATTGCACAAGTGAAGAGGAGAGAAGCTTTTGGTAAAATCCTTTTACCTTTTCACCTAAACTAGGTGGTTGGGTAAATGGTTTTACCAAAACCATTACAAGGTGGTTGGATGGTTGGTGGCTTGGCATAAATGCCAACTACCCTCCCAACTACCACATGTGAAGTGGGCCCCACATTTGAATTCAAAATTCAAATGGATTCTACGAATGTTTGCCGCGGCTCGGATTCGTTTAATCCGATTAAACGAATTTCCGTCGCTAAATAATTAAATCTAATTTAATTAAATGACGACGCCTCGTAAATATATTACGAATGCCGTTTACGAATTAATTCTAAATTAATTCGTTCGCTCGTATTAAAGTCCAACTTTAATTTCGTAATGAAATCCAATTCATATTAATATATCTGATATATTAATTTTAGCCCATACGAATAAATTAAATAGAAAAATCAAATTTAACTATTAAATTTATTCTACCGATTAATTCCAAATTAATCGCGTTTCTCTCTTCCGAACACATTTAATCCCAGATTAAATAATACCTCAATTAATCCCAGATTAATTTTCTCCATCTTAATTAATCCCAGATTAATTCTCTCTCTTAATTAATCCCAGATTAATTCTAATTCGAATCAACTGTCATCGGTGAATCTTTGGGAAGCGACCCAAGAGATCCCTGGATATGTTGGCAGTAAATACGGTCATCGGATTATCCGAATACGTGCGTACCTCGTACCACGTGCTTACGATTTACAAGACATGGTTGGCTTCTAGCAAAGCACCGTGCCTACCCAATTCTCCAGAAATATTCTTACTGGAATATATAATCTATGTCAGGCGTAGTATACGTAGTATTGCGTATTGCGATCCAGTATCGAATGTCACGTGCTAGGCCTGGGGCTGGAAATGTGTCTGCCCCGTACGAAGCACATGTCGGATGTCTGGTAACTAGTCTCTATATCGGATGAACATGACCTAGTCATATCATCCCGATGACTGCAGTACTTAAGAGCACTAGTCCGTATCCTACGTGACATCATCTCCACTATGACTGGAGTGATACTTCCGTCTTGACATCACACCCAATACACTACGATTCTCAATATACCCAGCAGAGGCGTACACAGAACCGGTTAAAGCCCTGGACGACCAAAACTAAAGCATACCGATTGTCGCAAGTATTAGCGGTGCAAGTCTCAGGTTAAGACCAAATACCCTGATTTCGGACTTCCATAGACACATAGTCATACTACCAATGGAATTCCGAGGGGTCTATCCAGAGCGAAGCTGTTTCCACACCATCGGTAAACACAACCTCCTATCACACTTGCATAAGTATCCAATACTTAAATATATGAGAACTATGTCGTTGTGCTCCACATGCGCACAAGTGCAATACTAGTCTATTCCGCATTATCGATGTCCAAGTCTCGATAATACTACGACTAGGGATATTTAATGATTAATCCTTCGAGGACTGATACTGTCTCATATCATCTCAATCCAGGAACTAATCATAGGGACCTCCTATCATTTATACATCTAGGTGATCTAATCACAAATGATAAGAGTGCAATCTCCTTGTCACATAGTTAATTTGTACAACAACACCATGATCTGTACAAATAGTGACGCTATGGGTCATAACTGTCCAAAGGTACGTGCCAACGAGTATGGTGTGTGACTAACTGTCGAATTGATTTCCCACTGTAAATTCCCAGAGAGAGGGTGGAGCAAAACTCTCTTAAATACCCAAGTCTCTAGGACTTATCGCCTTGGTTGACAGGAATTAAACAACGAGTCCTCCAAACTAGTCGTCACAACGAGCTACGAGTAATGATCATCTCGATGCCTTCACAACTTTTTCCTTATAGAAAGGTAGTGAATGAAGGAAGAACAGAATCGAACCATACCTAGCCTTAACAATGCCTTGATTAACCCTTTACCCACTATTTACACGGTTCACTAAAGCGCAAATCATTAACCATCACAAGACATGATTTCGGGGCCGATCCAATCCCTAGTGGGGTCGCCAGACAGTAGGACACATAAATCGATGATGCTGTTCTAGGTTCGCGGCCTAGTCGGGAGTACAGAATAGCCGCGGGGGAACTAAACCGGAGAAATAACATGGAGTCGCCACCGGTGTGAACCGGGAAAATGATTTAAGGCCGCACTCACCCCTCGCAAGGGAAGACCTCAAATCGTTGGGTTCGGAATGGTCCCTTACTTATGCCACTTGTAATGAAAAGATTTATGCAATAACTTAATCGAATCTACGCAACATATATGCTCAAGAGTAACTTAAATCTAGTTCGCATTCACCAAAGTAAATCATATGTCTAAGTTTGCATGCTTTAAAAGTAAGTCATTATAACGGCAAGCATACAATATCACACAATGAGTATGTTGAATTATCAAACACAAAGAATAAATAACATCCTAAAAATAAACGTAAATTAAATTACTATTGCAAAAGAAAAATAACTAAATCATGCATAAAGAAATATCATAATCATGATTAAAAAAAAATAACTTATTAGACTAAATCATTCTTGAACACAAGGTTGGATGAAACGAAATATGTGTGTCTCCCAAGTGGTACATGGCATTGTATCCCGAGTGCAAACCACAATACCGTCCATTCAGATTTGGCTATGGAATTTACGTCCGGGTTTCCATCCGATATACCGCAAGAGAGAACACATATTCCGTTCATCCGGAAATCACATCACGCATCAATCCATAATACTCATATGAAATAAAGTACTAAAATAAATAAAAAAACAAAAGATAATAAATAAAGAAGATGCCCTCAGGTCTAACCTCTTTAATCGTCTATCGGAAGTGCGGCACGCGGTCATCGGAATGGTGGATACTCCGCAACTCCTCCGGTTCACTGGTTCAACATTTTACTTCGTTGTTTCGCTGTTCGGGCTGCTGTTTTTACTCCGTTTTACAGTGTTTCTGGTCACGGTTTAGGCTTACTGTTTTGCGGTAATCCGGGACTGTTTTGGCTTACATTTTGAGGGTTTTACTAGGCAATTTTCTGGTGGTGGACTGGGCAGTTTAGAGACTATTTTTGCGAAAAATCAGGGGATATTTCAGGGCAGCTTATGGAGGGTATATGCGGCCAGAATAGTGCACTTTAGGGGGTTATTTTCGGCAGTTTAAAGGTGTAGTTCGTGCGTGATTGTGAGGCAGTCGTTGGTGTGTTCAGTGGCTTGTGCGTGAATGTGAATGGGCTACATGGGTGAATGGGCAGGTGGCTTATGTTTAAAGGGTGTGTGATTTGAAGTGAGGGGCTTGTATGTAGGGTTGTTGTGGTGTGAACGGCAACGATATGTGGTGATTGTGCGTTGAGTGTGTTAGGCGTGAGGGCAAGGGGCTTATGCGTAGGGCTATTGGTTTGTTGAAGTAGTAACGTGAGGCAATGTGTTGGACAGTTATGACCCATAGCGTCACTATTTGTACAGATCTTGGTGTTGTTGTACAATTAACTATGTGACAAAGGAAATTGCTCTTTTATCATTTGTGATTAGATCACCAAGATGTATAAATGATGAAAGGTCCATATGATTAGTTCCTGGATTGAGATGATATGAGACAGTATCAATCCACGAAGGATTAATCATTAAATATCCCTAGTCAGAGTATGATCGAGATTGGACATCAATAATACGGAAAGACTAGTATTACACTTGTGCGCGTTGTGAGGGCATAACGGCACAGTTCTCATATATTTGGGTATATGATACTCATGCAAGTGTAGTAGGAGGTTGTGTTTTACCGATGGTACGGGAAACAGCTTCGCTCTGGATAGACCCCTCGGAATTCCATTGGTAGTATGACTATGTGTCTATGGAAGTCCGAAATCAGGGTAGGTGTATTTGGTCTTAACGTGAGACTTGCACAGCTAATACTTGCGACAATCAATATACTTTGGTTTTAGGTCGTCCACGGCTTTAACAGGTTCTGTGTACGCCTCTGCTGGGTATATTGAGAATCGTAGTGTATTGGGTATGATGTCGATATGGAAGTATCACTCCAGTCATAGTGGAGATGATGGTCACGTAGGATACGGAACTGGTTCTCTTATGTACTGCAATCATCGGGATAATATGACTAGGTCATAATTATCCGATTATAGAGACTAGTTACCAGAGATCCGATATGTGCTTCGTACGGGGCATACACATTTCCAGCCTCAGGCCTTGCATGTGACATCCGATACTGGATCGAAATACGCAATACTACGTATACTACGCCTGATATAGATCACATATTCCTGTAAGGATATTTCTAGAGAATTGGGTAGGCATGGCGCTTTGCTAGAAGCTAACCTTGTCTTGTAAATCGGTAAAAATGTTGTACTAGGTACTTACGTGTTCGGATAGTCCGACGGTCGTATTTACTGCCAACATATCCGGGGATCTCATGGGTCGCTTCCCGAAGATTCACTGATGACGTATGACTCGCATTTATTAATCTGGGATTAGTTAATGATGAGAGAGAAAATTAATCTGGGATTAATTACGGAGATATTTTATCTTGGATAAAATATCAATAAAAAGAGATAACGATTAATTTTGGAATTAATCGATAAAATAATATATTCGATATATTATACGAAATTGGATTTCGACGCGGAATTGAAATTAGATTTTAATTCGGGCGAACAAGTTAATTTAGAATTAATTCGTTAGCGACATGAATAGTGATTTCGCTAGGCATAATCGTTTAATTACGTCGCAACAGAAAATTTATTAATTTGGAATTAGCGAACCCGAGCCCAGGAGTGTTTACGAGCGCACTCGCATTTCGAATTTAAGTGCGGCCTGCAAGTCATATCAAGCGTCAAATCACTAGTCGCATCAAGCATCAAATCATTAGTCACTTTGAGTGATTTGATAACTTGTCACTTGATTGATTGAGTGATGTGAATAGTTGATGGAAGTGGTTGGCATAGTTGCCTTTTACTCTTTGGAAAAGGAAAAATGGTATATGTTTATTTGTTTTTAGAAAACAATTAACTAATACACTTTTTGTAACACACCACACATATCTCTATATTTTTCCCTCTTCTCTTGCTAACGGCCTAGGGCCATTTTCTCTTCAAAAATCTGCACTTTGCCGAGACATGAAGAGGATAAGCTATTGATGATTTTTGTGGCAAAAATCAAGAGTGCTAGCATACATCGGAGTCTTGCGAAGGTGATAGGGAAACCTACCCGTGAGTTTGGAATCAACATTCGAGAGCTTGGAGCTTGGAGCTTGGAGATGACCGAAAATGGAGAAGCCAAACCAGTGGACTGCCGTGACCACCTCAGAAGGAGAAAAAGAATTTTTTGTTCTTCACCGCATCACCTCAACCGATCATTGTGAGTATTTCGCAACTTCCTTTAATGTATTCGTATATATTTCTATGCTTTAATCGATCCTCGGAACTTAGAGTTTACCCAACACAATGTGAGTGGAGGGTGCAGGTGGCATGATGGTAGTGTACATGAGGGGTACGTGAGGGAAGCATTAATGTGTTTCTGAGTGAGGTTGAAGGGTGGTTCAGTCAGGCTGCGTGAAGGGTTGGGCGTGAATTGCTGCTGAATGTGGGGAGTGTGCCGAGTGAGAATGGGCTGGTGAATGGTACCGTGAGAGTCTCCAAGGTTAAGGGTTTAGTTCTTTTCGTTTGTTTTATTTTTTGTGAGTCTGGGCCAGGGGTTTAATGTGTTGGTGAATAGTTCTTTTTATAGGCAAATTGATGGGGCTATCCTTGTTTGAGAAGGAAAAGGATTTGTGCATTAATGGGACATATTTTTAATTAGTATATGATAAGGAAAAATCTTTTAATTAGGAAAGTGATTTGATTTAATTTGATTTATTCTTTTCTAGTTAGGGATATGATTTGGTTTAATTAGGCAAGAGATCCATGGGATTTCTTTAATTTATGAATAGGATTTGGCTTGATTTATGCATGTGTTTAATGTGTGTTTTGTTATTTAGGAAGGTGTATTGGGCGTGTGGCTTAAGTCTTTGGGCGTGTGGGCTTGGTCCATTTAGTGGGCTTGGTGTGTGGCTTAGTGGTGTGCGGGCTTGGTGTGTGTCTTGCGGGGTTTTGGGCTAAGGATGTGTTTTGAAACAGAGGTCCAACAAGCGAACCCGAAGCTAATCCAGCGAATTAAATCCAACAAAAATGTTAATTCTTGACTCTTCCCTTCCGACGTCCGTTTCCCGCGGCTTCCACAATTAAAGAGGTAGTGTCTGTTGGGTTTCTCTAAGGTCCCAAGGATCATTTTCAAGCAATGAAACACATGTGAATACATCAAAGAAGTTGCGGAATACTTACAATTATCGGTTGAGCGATGCGACGAACACAAAAACTTCAAGCTCTCTTCCAAGGTGCTCACAGCAGTGGGCTTTTTGTGCTCCTCCAAATTTCGGTCATGGTCCTTCATTGATGAATCTCCAAGCTCCAAGATTTCTATGGTGATTCCATGCTCACGAAATCGGTTCCCTATCACCTTCGCAAGACTCCTAAAGCATGCTAGCACTCCGGAAATTTTGCCGCAAAACTTCTTATCCTTCTCCTTCAACTCACGGTAAAACCAGAAAAAAAAAGAAGAAGAAATGGCCCTTGGCCGAGAGAGATGGAGAGAATAGTGGAGAGAGAGTGTTTGGTTTGTGTATCTAATACACTTATTTGAATTTTCAAAAATCAAATAAAGATATACCAAAATTTGGTATTTGGCTTTCCAAAAGTCAAACCAAGATTTGGAGCCAAAATAGCCATAAATGCCATCAACCACTCATGTCACTATTCACATCAATCAATGATGACAAGCATCACTTCACTCAAAGTGATGTGACTTCCATCACTTGATTGACTAGTCATTTGACGCTAGATGTGACTTGTGGGCCGCACTTAAATTCGCAATGCGAGTGCGCCCGCAAACACTTCCGGGCTCGGGTTTGCTAATTCCAAATTAACGATTTTCCGTTGTGACGTAATTAAATAATTATGCCTAGCAAAATTACTATTCACATCGCTAACGAATTAATTCTAAATTAACTCATTCGCCCGAATTAAATTCTAAATTTAATTCTGCGTTGAAATCCAATTTCGTATAATATATTGAATATATTATTTTCTCGATTAATTCCAAATTAATCATTTTCTCTCTTTAAATAATATTTTATCCCAGATAAAATATCTCCGTAATTAATCCCATATTAATTTTCTCTCTCTTATAATTAATTCCAGATTAATAAAGTGCGAGTCATACGTCATCGGTGAATCTTCGGGAAGCGACCCATGAGATCCCCGGATATGTTGGCAGTAAATCATTCGTCGGACTATCCGAACACGTACGTTCCTAGTACTACGTTTTTACCGATTTAAAAGACATTGTTGGCTTCTAGCAAAGCATTGTGCCTACCCAATTCTCCAGAAATATTCTTACTGGAATATGTGATCTATATCAGGCGTAGTATACGTAGTATTGCGTATTTCGATCCAGTATCAGATGTCACGTGCAAGGCATGGGGCTGGAATTGTGTCTGGATCTCTGGTAACTAGTCTCTATAATCGGATAAACATGACCTAGTCATAATATCCCGATAGCTGCAGCATATAAGAGAACGAGTTCTGTATCCTACGTGATCATCATCTCCATTATGACTGGAGTGATACTTACATCTCGACATCACACCCAATACACTACGATTCTCAATATACCCAGAAGAGGCGTACACAGAATCTGTTAAAGCCCTGGACAACTAAAACTAAAGTATATTGATTGTCGCAAGTATCAGCGGTGCAAGTCTCAGGTTAAGACCAAATACACCTACCCTGATTCGGACTTCCATAGACACATAGTCATACTACCAATGGAATTCCGAGGGTCTATCCAGAGCGAAGCTATTTTCCGTACCATCGGTAAAACACAACCTCCTACAACACTTGCATGAGTATCATATACCCAAATATATGAGAACTATGTTGTTATGCTCCCACAACGCGCGCAAGTGTAATACTAGTCTATTCCGCATTATCGATGTCCAATCTCGATAATACTACAACTAGGGATATTTAATGATTAAACCTTCGTGGATTGATATTGTCATATATCTTATCAATCCAGAATTAATCATATGGACCTTTCATCATTTATGTATCTTGGTGATCTAATCACAAATGATAAAAGAGCAATTTCCTTTATCACATAGTTAATTTGTATAACAACACCATGATCTGTACAAATAGTGATGAAATGGGTCATAACTGTCCAATAATCTCCCACTTGGCCTATAGCCAATCACTCAAGTGTCCTACACGCTAACTTTGTACGGTTCGCTCAAACTTCTCCTGAGAAAATACTTTCATCAGCGGATTTGCATGATTATCATCTGATGCGATTTATTCGATCATCACATCGCCATGATGTATGATCCGAACGAATCAGATGAATAGTTGAAGTATGTATCTGGATCGTTGATGAGACCATTAATTCTTTAGCCTGTGCTGTAGCCTAGCTCAGCTGCTAACAGAACTACATATAATCTAATTAGATTTATTATCGACCCAAATGGCTTCTATTGCTGTCTCAGATGCAGCAATATTCCGCTTTTGTTGTTTATTTGGTAACAGTATCTTGCTTGGAAGATTTCAAGCTTACTGTTCCGTTATTCAAACTTTGTAGTACCGTTGTTACGACTTATAGTCGTTTTATCGGTTAGGAAACTTGCAACGGTGATCCTAGTCACTCCAAGTTCTCTTTCTCCATAGCTTAAGAAAGCATCATTAGATCATCTAAGATAGTTAAGGATGTTATTAACATCAATCCAGTGACTATCACTTGGATTGGCCTGATTGTGACTCCATATGCTCAAAGCGTATGAGACACCAGGTCGCGTACATTTATTTCAATGTACGAGTTCTCGGAGAGTAATGACAACTTTAAATCTATCCCAGTAGATCTTTATTCCTAGAATAAAGGTTGTTTCTCCCAAGAATTATACGGAGAATTTTACATGAAAGCCAAGCTTTCACCGATTGTTATTATGGGAATATCATTTCCAAGAAATGATATGTCATCATTATATAGGACATTCATTGTCAGTGCGCTCCCACTAACCTCCTTATATACACAAGAATCATTTCGTTTTGAATTAAATCATATACCATTATGATTACATCAAAACGATAATTCCAAGAACGCAATGCTTGCTTCAATCCATACATGGATCGAATAACCTGCAAACCTTGTTTGCTTGTTTTGGTACGACAAAACCGTCAGGATGTTGTAAACATCCTCCAAAAGGTTTCCGTTAAGGAAAGAGGTTTTGGCATTCAGCTGCCATATTTCATAAATGAAACATGCAGCATTAGCAAGCATTATCCAAATGGATTTAACAATGGCATCAGGTAAAAGGTTTCGTCGTAATCGACACAATGTTGATAACGATACCTTTTCACTACAAGCCTAGCTTAGTACGTTGGTATGTTGTCATCGATGTATGTCTTCCTTGAAGACTTATATAGTACAAATAGGCACAATGTCTTGCGGTACATCAACTAGTGTCTAAACATAGTTGGTATATATGGAATCCATTTCGGACATCATGGCACCTTGCCATAATAGGGAGTCGATACCTTGTATCACTTCCTCATACGTAGTCAGTTAGTTTTCCTCAATAAGATTGACATCTTTATGAGGTGAGATCAGAAACTCATACCTCCCAGGTTGTTTTCTGACTCTCTCTGACTTGCGCGGTTCTTGTGTATTCGAAGATTATTGGTATAATTTCATCCTTGATGAACTATCTATATTCCATTAAGGATTCAGTGCCTGGAACAGTATTACACCGATTTTCATCGAGTTTTACTTTCCTCACACTTACCACTGCATATAGGTATTCCTCTTAGGAAAACCGCATGGCGAGCAACAATTTCATTGTTCTCTTGTGATATGTATAAGTACTATACTTTTGGTTTCCCTAGGATAACCTACAATTAGGCACTTATCCGATTTGGGTTTTAGTTTGGTATCATCCAAACATATGCCCAGCATACCCAAATCTTCAGGAATGAGAAAACCCAGTTTCTTTCCTGTTTCATATCTTATATGAAGTCTGTCAAACAGATTTTCATGGAACCTTATTCAAAATAAGTTATGCACTGTAAATGCGTATCCGTTGAAGGAAATGGTAGCTCAGAGCGACTCATGATTAATCTTATCATGTCTAACAAAATTCGATTTCTCCATTCAGACACACTGACAGACTGACGTGTTCCAGGAGGAGACCTCATTGAAAGAATACTATACTATTTCAAGTATTTGAGAAACTTATTGCTTAAGTATTTTCATCATGGTCTAACCATGACGATTTAATACTTTAGCCGATCTGTTTGTTTACTTCGTGTCGAAAACTCTAAAAGTTTTCGATTTGTGTTTCAGAAGAAACACATAACCATAACGCGATGCCACATCCGTATAGGTCACGAAATATTCATATCCACCTCTAGCCTAGCTAGACATGGGTCCACTTACATCACTATGAATGAGGGCTAACAGATCGGTGGCACTTGTACTTTTACCAAGTAAAAGTGTTTTAGGCATTTTGGCTAATAAACTATATTCGTAGACTTTATTTGAATAAATCAAATCCGTCCTAGTATCCACTCTTCGAAAGTGTGGATATACGAGTCTTGTTAAATTGTGTCCCAGACAATAATGCCACTCATAAGTTTCATATGATCAAATCAGTTTGAGCTATTTATTTGTCATGTTATATGTTTGAGATTTATTTATATTCAAAATATAAATACTGTTATTCACATCTAATGTGTTTATCTCAATATCATCTTTATAAAATAAAACACTTTAGTGTTCTAGAATATAAAGGTATATCCGCAACGAATTATACCCTGATATAGAGATAATATTTATAGTCAAACTAGTCACATTATAACAGTTTCCTAATTTAAGTACACACCCGAAGGGTAGTTCCTAAACTTAGGTTTCTACGGTTAAAACAGCGACTCTCGTCCCGTTTTTCAATTCGTAGATAAATCTCATCTGAAGTCAGTATCCTGCTTATAGCAGATTCTACACACCAGTACATATTCATGTACCACACTCAGTATCTAAAATCCAATTTTAATACTAGTAGTGAATATGTTTATGACAAACATATTTGACGTCAGAGCCTTGCCTGTCTTCAATTCCTTCATGTCTGCCTTGTCCATACGGCAGTCACGCTTCAGTGACCCCGTTTGCCACAATTTAGGCAGACATCTTGTGATATGTCCTTTGTCTTCCCAGAAGATAATAATGACTTTGCCTTTGCCCCTTTTCCACACCCATAAGCCTTTGGCCAAGCCTTGGCCTTCTAGAATGTCGAACTAAGATGCGCCTTGCGCTTCTTGCCTTATCGCAAACTCTGGCTTTGTCTCATAGAGTATAGCCATTAACTCTCCAAGAGTTTACTATTGCGATTTAGTACTTCTAAGATCTAAGGATATATCTATAAAGATCCTTCAATTTCATTATCATACTACAAGGATCTAATCCTTAGTTCTGATTAAGAAATTAAGGAGTCTATTTGGCAAGCTTATTGGATTAAGTACTAAAGTTATCATCATATGAATATTCCGAATATTATGTTCTACTATTTGCTTAACTCCAGGCTTTGGCCTAAGATGTTATTTTATCAAATAAAGTAACTTCTTAGTTTTCAGGACTATCCTGATTCATCATTCCCAATTTGAAAATTAAAGTCGTTTAAATACATTTTTCACCCAGGATTATGTTTTAAACACTAATCTTTCAATTATCTTGATTCTAATAGTCCAACTATTTATTCAACGATTTTAGGTATTATTCATTATAATGATTACTATAGTCCAACTATATAATCAACTATAATTTAATTGATTAAATTCAATTATATTGATTACTATAATCCAATTATAAAATCAACTATTAATTGAAATGGTTTGAATACAGTCCAACTGTTTATTAAAACAACGATTAATTATTAGTCCAACTAATAAATAATTTTAACGACGAAATATTTGAAATGAGCGCGTATGGCAAGTAACTAAACGAATATTGCAAATTTAATACTTGCCTCCCACTATTTTTCGGCGAGCCTCTAACCCTCTGTGGAGTACTCAGGAAACCTTGTTTCCTAGTGGGCTAGGATCCCGTTAAATAACACACAATCTTGACTTTGGCCAACAAATTGTATGATAATTAACTAGGTAGATCTCTAAGATCAATTGGATCCCATCCAATTCCTAGATCCAGTAGGTGGACATCCAAGTCTGAAACATATATCTTATATATGCCAATATATCCAATATATTGCCTACCTTTTTCCTCTGAATCAACTAAGCCTTGGCTTTGGCACAACAAACTTAGTGATCCCAGTTAAGCGGAACCCATTGACCTTGGAAAGCTTCGTAATCAATGTCGATGGACAAGAAGTGATCTTGACTTTGGCCAACAAATCACAACTTGGACAAGACACCGATATGGAACAAAGCTTCATGATTCAAACACATCCTCGACGGACAAAGGTCTTGACTTTGGCAAAAAACCAATGCCAGTCTTGGATCTTGAGTAAGAATCACTCAATGGAAGGAAAAACGCTTAATATGATGTTGAGGGTTTTTCGCGTGCAATTGGCAACCAATTAATTATCTTTGTTAAGGTCTCATCATCATACACCCTTAAACATGCATTATAAACACATAATAAGGCGCATATAAATAAATATAATAATGATATGCGGTTGGATATTTAAACACATTGTTCCTAGAACAAATCTCTCCCTTCCTCTCTCCCGCTAGCACAAGTCAAAAGTATTACTTCTACCCGATTACATAACACTTCTAAAGAAACCTCATTTACATTGAGGGGAATAGGTGAGAAGAGAAATACATAGAGTAAGGAGGTAATAGGCTGGACACGCAGGTCCAATTTAATAAATTCTAAATTTATTACAACAATTTCCAAAATTGCCCTCACCCATCTAATATCCATCTGATATACATTATTCAGACATCGCAACCATGTATTCACACAAGCATGTTATCAATCAATCTAATCCAATTAATTAATCTGAATATTAATGACCATCCAATGTTCAAACAACGATTTGATTTTGCGCGAGTCCAACTCGTTTTGCGAATAAGTACTCAAAGTACGAATTCTTGAATTAAATTAAACTACAACATTAAATCCAATTTAATATGTATTTAATACTAATTCATTTATTTAATTCCAATTAAATATTACACTTTATTAACGAACCTTTACGACTTAGATTCCAAATCTAATCGTTACGGGTCTCAAAGCCCGATTAACATCCAATGTCAATTTAATTTAAAGTCCAATGGGCTTTTAATTAATTTCATAAGGCATGGACTTTTGGTCAATATGGGTCAAACCCAAATACCAAAGCCCATTTAAGGAATCACCCTTATTTGCCAAGAAACCAATTTAGGCCCATTAGGCCCAATTAAAATTAAAGTCCATTAATTCATAATTGGACTTTATGGATATGGTTTTGGGCCCAATTGGATCCAACCAATTTAGCCTAAACCTAACTTGGTACAACCAAGCCCATTAAGCCCAATTACAACCTTTCAAGCCCAATTTCCAAAATAGGCCCAATTAATTAAATTACCAAATTCCAAATTTCATAACTTAATTAACCTAAGTGTATGCCATAATTAATTAACCAAATTAACATTTCCAAAATACTAATTCACTCAATTAATTATGCTCATTAACATCAAAACATGTCCAACATATTTTAAACAAAAATCAACTCATTTTCCATGCATATATGTCACGGTATTTAGGGTTTCATGTCCAATTGTAAGTCCAATCCAATTGAATCTTAAATTAACATTTCCCAATTGTTTCAAGTCATCCAATGATCAAAGAAACAAAAAATACCATGACATCTAGGGTTCTTCCATTTTCGGCCAAGCCTAAAATTTGGGCAAAAATTAATCCAATCAACTTTTCATGAAATTGATCCAATACAACTTCAATACAACATCATTCAAGCATACCTAATCAATTAATTTTATCAAATCATGCTCAAATTCAATTTACCCAAATTTTACCCTAATAAAGTTTCATGCTCCAAATGGCTCTGATACCATTGTTGGGTTTCTCTAAGGTCCCAAGGATCATTTTCAAGCAATGAAACACATGTGAATACATCAAAGAAGTTGCGGAATACTTACAATGATCGCTTGAGCGATGCGACGAACACAAAAACTTCAAGCTCTCCTCCAAGGTGCTCACGACAGTGGGCTTTTTGTGCTCCTTCAAATTTCGGTCATGGTCCTCCATTGAAGAATCTCCAAGCTCCAAGCTTTCTATGGTGATTCCATGCTCATGAAATCGGTTCCCTATCACCTTCGCAAGACTCCTAAAGCGTGCTAGCACTCCGGAAATTTTGCCGCAAAACTTCATATCATTCTCCTTCAACTCACGGTAAAACCAGAAAAAGAAGAAGAAGAAGAAATGGCCCTTGGCCGAGAGAGATGGAGAGAAGAGTGGAGAGATAGTGTTTGGTTTGTGTATCTAATACACTTATTTGAATTTCCATAAATCAAATAAAGATATACCAAAATTTGGTATTTGGCTTTCCAAAAGTCAAACCAAGATTTGGAGCCAAAATGGCCATAAATGCCATCAACCATTCATGTCACTATTCACATCAATCAATGATGACAGGAATCACTTCACTCAAAGTGATGTGACTTCCATCATTTGATTGACTAGTGATTTGACGCTAGATGTGACTTGTGGGCCGCACTTAAATTCGCAATGCGAGTGCGCCCGCAAACACTTCCGGGCTCGGGTTTGCTAATTCCAAATTAATGATTTTCCGTTGCGACGTAATTAAAAAATTATGCCTAGCAAAATTACTATTCACGTCGCTAACGAATTAATTCTAAATTAACTCGTTCGTCCGAATTAAATTCTAAATTTAATTCCTCGTCGAAATCCAATTTCGTATAATATATCGAATATATTATTTTCTCGATTAATTCCAAATTAATCGTTTTCTCTCTTTAAATAATATTTTATCCCGATAAAATATCTCCGTAATTAATCCTAGATTAATTTTCTCTCTCTTATAATTAATCCCAGATTAATAAAGTGCGAGTCATACGTCATCGGTGAATCTTCAGGAAGCGACCCATGAGATCCCTGGATATGTTGGCAGTATATTCGGTCGTTGGACTATCCGAACACGTACGTACCTAGTACTACGTTTTTACTGATTTACAAGACATGGTTGGCTTCTAGCAAAGTACCGTGCCTACCCAATTCTCCAGAAATATTCTTACTGGAATATGTGATCTATATCAGGCGTAGTATACGTAGTATTGCGTATTTCGATCCAGTATCAGATGTCACGTGCAAGGCCTGGGGATGGAATTGTGTCTGCCCCGTACGAAGAACATATCGGATCTCTGGTAACTAGTCTCTATAATCGGATAAACATGACCTAGTCATAATATCCCGATAGCTGCAGCATATAAGAGAACGAGTTACGTATCCTACGTGATCATCATCTCCATTATGACTGGAGTGATACTTACATCTCGACATCACACCCAATACACTACGATTCTTAATATACCCAGAAGAGGCGTACACAAAACCTGTTAAAGCCCTGGACGACCAAAACCAAAGTATAATGACTGTCGCAAGTATTAGCGGTGCAAGTCTTAGGTTAAGACCAAATACTCCTACCCTGATTCGGACTTCCATAGACACATAGTCATACTACCAATGGAATTCCGAGGGGTATATCCAGAGCGAAGCTGTTTTCCGTACCATCGGTAAAACACAACCTCCTACAACACTTGCATGAGTATCATATACCCAAATATATGAGAACTATGTTGTTATGCTCCCACAATGAGCACAAGTGTAATACTAGTCTATTCCGCATTATCGATGTCCAATCTCGATAATACTACGACTAGGGATATTTAATGATTAAACCTTCGTGGATTGATACTGTCTCATATCTTATCAATCCAGAACTAATCATATGGACCTTTCATCATTTTTATATCATGGTTATCTAATCACAAATGAAAAAAGAGCAATTTCCTTTGTCACGTAGTTAATTTGTACAACAACAACATGATCTGTACAAATAGTGATGCTATGGGTCATAACTGTCCAACACTGTCTCCATGCGAGACTCGTCATCGGGACTTATATGCAAAAATACAGTGCCTACACCGGTGCCTTGCCCGCTTTCACTTCCTTCATATGCACCTTGTACTCACGACAGTCACGTTTCCAGTGACCTCATTTGCCACACTATAGGCATATATCTTGGGATTTGTCATTTTCCTTCCCAGAAGACTTTGATGATTTGGCCTTGCCCTTTCTTTTCTTCTTCTTCTTCACACCTCCAGTAGCCTTCACCATGCCTTGGCATTCTGAGATGTCGAAGCGAAGTGCGCCTCGCACTTTTTGCCCTTCAAAAGCTCTTTTTCTTCCTCTTTCAACATTGCCATCAACTCTCCAAGAGTATTTTCTTGGTTCATCATATTATAGTTCATGATGAACTCGCTCCAGCTGTCAGGAAGAGACTGTATGATCAAATCTATAGAAGTCTAAACCTCGAAGACTATGCATATTCCGCATTATCAATGTCCAGTCTCGATAATACTACGACTAGGGATATTTAATGATTAAAATTTTCGTGGATTGATACTGTCTCATATCTTATTAATCTGAAACTAATCATAATGACTTTTATCATTTATATATATTCAAGTAATCTAATAACAAAATGATAAAATAGCAATTTCCTTTGTCACATAGTTAATTTGTACAAAAACCACAATGTCTTTTACAAATAGTGATGCTATGGGTCACAATTGTCCAACAGAGACCTAATCAAAGATAAAAAAATTGGTTGTCAATTTACGAAAATGCCCTCACATCAAATATTAAGTGTTTCCTTCCATTGAGTGGTTCTTTCTCAAGATCCAAGATTGGCATTAATTTGTTGGCCAAAGTCAAGATCATTGTCCATCGCGGATGTGTTTGAACCATTGAAGCTTTGTTATACATCGCATGTCTTGGGCAGTTGTGATTGTTGGCCAAAGTCAAGGTCACTTCTGTTCATCGACATGGATTATGAAGTTTTCCTACTGTCAATTGTTCGCGCTTAACTGGAATCATTAAGCTTGTTGAGCCAAAGCCAAGGCTTAGCTGATTCAAGAGGAACAAGTTAGGAAATATATTGGATATATGTTTTGGACTTGGAGGTCCACCTACCGGATCTAGGAATTGGATAGGATCTAATTGATCTTAGAGATACCTAGTTAAATTTCATACAGTTTGTTGGCCAAGTCAAGGTTGTGTGTTATTTAACGGGATCCTAGCCCACTAGGAAACTAGGTTTCCCGAGTACTCAAAGAGGGTTAAAGGCTCGCCGAAAATTAGTGGGAGGCTAGTATTAAATTTGTAATTTCGTTTAATACTTGCTAATATGCGCGCTCTTTTATTATTTATCGTCATTATAAATATTAGTTGGACTAATTAATTTATTTATTTTCTTTGAACAGTTAGACTGTACTCAACACTACTCCACTTGTAGTTGTTTATATAGTTGGACTATAGTAACCATTACATTTGAGTGTACCCGAAATCGTTGATTGGATAGTTGGACTATAGCAATCAAGATGGCTGGAAGAATTAGTGTTAGGGATATAATCATGGGTGAGAATGTCTTTAACGGCTCGAATATTCCAGATTGGGAGATGAACCTCAGGATAGTCCTAGGGGCCGAGAAGTTACTTTATGTTATAGAGAAACCTCTCGGCTTGAGCTCGGACATGAGCGGGCCAGTTGATCATAAGCTTTGGAAGACTCACGAGATGACAACTTTACTGCTCAGTCCATCATGCTTGCTACAATGACTCCACAATTTCATCGTCAGAATAAGGGATTGGATCCCTACCAAATGTTGTTGAAATTGAAGGACCTTCACAGATCTAACCTTAGATCTCAGAAGTATGAGTTGCAAAAAAAGCTATTTCAATCGCGCATGTCAGAGGGTACATCTGTTGAAACTATGTGTCGCAAATGATTGCTGACATCGAACATCTAGGTCAGCTGGTCATTACCTTTGAGGCCGAGACTTCTATAGATTTGATCTTACAGTCTCTGCCCCATTACTGGGGCGGGTTCATCATGAACTACCATATGATGAACCAAGAGAAGACTCTTGGAGAGTTGATGGCACTGCTGAAAGGGCAGAGCCAGAGCTTTAAAAAGGCAAGAAGCACGAGGCGCATCTTACTTCAACATCCAAGAAGGCCAAGGCTTAGCCGAAGGCTTCTGGGGTGTGAAGAAAAAGAAAAGAAGGGCAAGGCTAAATCATCACAGTCTTCTAGGAAGACGAACGACATATCCCAAGACGTCTGCCTACATTGTGGCAAACGGGGTCACTGGAAGCGTGACTTCCGTAAGTACCAGGCGGACTTGAAGAAAGCGAGGGGGGCAAGGCTCCAGCGTTAGCTATGTTTGTTATTGAATAAACATGTTCACTACTGGTTTTAAAAATTGGATTTATTCTAGATGTGGTACTCACATATGTATTGATGTGCAGGATCTTCAGATTAGTAGGAGACTGGCTTCAGGAGAGATCGACCTCCGAGTCAGAAATGGGAAAAGTCGCCGTTTTGGCCGTTGGCACCTATGTTTTGAATCTGCCCTCGGGGCATGTACTTAACTTAGGAGACTGTTTTTTGTACCTAGTTGGACTAGGAATATCATCTCTGTAGCTTGTTTAACCCGATGTGGGTATACCTTTGTATTCTGGAACACTTGGTGTTTTGTATATAAAGATGATGTTTTGATATGTACAACATATGTTAATAATGGTCTCTATATTTTGAATATAAATGAATCTCAAACATATAACATGAAAAATAAAAGTCTTAAATTGAGTAAACAGATGAAATTTATATGTGGCATTGTCGTCTGGGACACATTAACAAACTCGTATATCCACACTTTCGAAGTATGGATACTTGGACGGATTTGATCCTAGTTCATATAATGTCTACGAATCTTTTTTATTAGGTGAAATGCCTAAAAAACCTTTTAGTGGTAAAGATGTATGTGCCACCGAACTCTTAGCCCTATTTCATAGTGACGTATGAGGGCCCATGTCTAGCCAGGCTAGAGGTGGATATGAATACTTCGTAACCTTTACGGATGATACATCACCTTATGGTTATGTGTATCTCTTGAAACACAGGTTGGAAACTTTTGAGAAATTCAAAGAGTTTCGACACGAAGTAGAAAAACAGACAGGCAAAAGTATTAAAACATTGCGGTCGGACCGTGGTGGAGAATACTTAAGCAATGAGTTTTAAAATTACTTGAAAGAGTATGGTATTCTTTCACAGTGGACTCCTCCCGGAAACCAATTGAACGATGTGTCCGAATGTAGAACCAAACTTTGTTGGACATGGTAAAGTCAATGATGAGTCGCACAGTTAGGAGTAGTGACAATGCATTACCATTTCCTGAGTGTACACATTTCCTTCTGGGGAAACAGTTAAACATACAATACTTATTTTGAATAAGGTTCCGTCAAAGCCTGTTGGACAGACTCCATATGAAATATAGACAGGAAAGAAACCGGGTTTTTTATTCCTAAAGATTTGGGGATCCTGGGCATACGTTAAACGTTTGGATATTACCAAACTAGAACCTAAATCGGATAAGTGCCTATTTGTAGGTTATCCTAGGGAAACCAAAGGATATTACTTCTACAACCCACAAGAGAACAAAACATTGTGTTGCTCTCCATGGGATTTTCCTAGAAAAGGAATTCATGAATGCAGTGGCAAGTGGGAGGAAAAGAACTCGATGAAAATCAGAGTGACATTGTTCCTAACACCGACCCCCTCACGGAACACGAGGAGTCCATCAGGGATGAGACTGTTCCACAATATTCTAATACACAAGAAATGTGTAGGTCGGAGAGAGTTAGAAAACAACCAGAGGTATTGGTTTCTGATCTCACCTCATGTAGATATTGATCTTATTGATGAAGATGAAACAACTACGTATGGGGAAGCGATACAAGGTATCGACTCCGCTTTATGGCAGGATGCCATGAAGTCCAAAATGGATTCCATGTATACCAACCAAGTTTGGACACTGGTTGATGCACCAAAAGGCATTAAGCCTATTGGTTGTAATGGGTCTTCAAGAAGAAGACATACATAGATGGCAACATACAAACGTACAAAGCTAGGCTTGTAGCGAAAGGGTATCGTCAACGACATGGTGTCGATTACGAGGAGACTTTTTCACATGTTGCCATGATTAAATCCATTCGGATAATGCTTGCTATTGCTGCCTATTTCGCTTTTGAAATATGGCAGATGGACGTCAAAACCGCTTTCCTTAACAGAAACCTTTTGGAGGATTTTTATATGCAACAGTCTGACAGTTTTGTCGTGCCAAGACATGTAAACAAGGTTTGCAACTTAAACCGATCCATTTATGGATTAAAGCAAGCATCGCGTTCTTGGAACCAATGTTTTGATGAGATCATAAAAGAATATGGTTTCATTCAAAACGAAGATGATTCTAGTGTATATAAGAAGGTTAGTGGGAGCGCACTGACATTATTGTCCTATATGTTGATGATGTATTGCTTTTAGGCAATGACATTCCTATGCTACAATCGGTGAAAGCTTGGCTTTCATTAAAATTCTCCATGAAAGACTTGGGAGAAGCAGCTTTCATTCTAGGAATAAAGATCTACCGGGATAGATCTAGAAAGCTGCTAGGACTCTCCCAGAGCTCGTACATTGAAAAGTGTTGAAGATATTCAACATGGATCGGTCCAAGAGGGGGCTACTTCCGGTGTCACATGGCGTCTCTCTATCTAAGGACAGTGTCCTAAAATAAAGATGAGAGAGATGCAATGAGTCGGATCCCGTATGCTTCCGCAGTCGGATCGATCATGTGTGCCATGATATGTACGCGACCTGATGTCTCATATGCTTTGAGCATATGCAATCCCTATCAAGCCGATCCAGGTGATGGTCACTGGATTGCTGTAAAGAACATCCTAAGTATCTTAGACGAACTAAGGATGTTTTCTTAGTCTATGGGGATTGAGAACTTGAGGCGACTGGGTACGCCGATGTAAGTTTCCAAACCGATAAAGACGACTGTAAGTCACAATCTGGGTACATTTTTTTTTTGAACAACGGAGCAGTAAGCTAGAAATCTTCCAAGCAAGAGACTGTTGCCGATTTAACAACAGAAGCAGAATACATTGATGCAGCTGAGGCATCAAAAGAAGCAGTTTGGATCTGTAAATTCCTAATTGGATTAGGAGTAGTTCCGTTAGCAGCTGAGCCCGTACCTTTGTATTATGACAATAACGGGGCTATAGCAGAAGGTAATGAACCGCGGTCTCATCAACGATCCAAGCATGTACTTCGACGATTTCATCTGATTCGCGAGATCATACATTGTAGCGATGTGAAGATCGAGAAGATCGCATCATATGACAACATTGAAGATCCGCTGATGAAGGCTATTTCTCAGTAAAAGTTTGAGCGACGTGTACATAGTTCATGTGTTAGATACTGAGTGATTGGCTATGAGCCAAGTGGGAGATTGTTGGAAAATTATGACTCATAGCATCACTATTTGTAATAAACATTGTGTTTTTGTACAAATTAACTATGTGATAAAAGGAAATTGATATTTTATCATTATATAATTGGATTACTTGGATTATTAATGATAAACGTCCTTATGATTAAATCAGATTAATAAGATATGAGACAGTATTAATCCATGAATGGTTTAATCATTAAATATCCCTAGTCATAGTATTATTGAGACTGGACATCGATAATGCGGAATAGACTAGTATTGCACTTGTGCGCGTTATGGAATCTTAACGGCATTGTTCTCATATGTTTAAGTATTGGATACTTATGCAAGTGTGATAAAAGCATCTGTTAGTCATTGGACCGGGAACAGTTCACTCTGGATAGACCCACTCGGAATCCCATTGGTAGTATGACTATGTGTCTATGGGAATCTGGATCAGGGTAGGTGTATGTGATCTTAACCTGAGACTTACGTCGCTAATACTTGCGACAATCACTTTACTTGGTATTGGTCGTCCAGAGCTTAACAGGTTATGTGTACGCCTGTACTGGGTTTACTGAGAATCATAGTGTATTGGATGTGATGTCAAGATGAGAGTATCACTTCAGTAATATGGAGATGATGGTCACACATGATACGATAATAGTACTCTTAAAAGCTGCAGCTATCGGGAAAATATGACTGGGTCATGACTTTCCGATTACAGAGACTAGTTACTCGTGATTCGATATATGTTTCGTATGGGGCAGACACAGAGCCAGCCCTAGGTCTAGCATGTGACATCTGATACTGGATCATATTACGCATTGCATACTATTATTATGTCTGATACATATAATATTCCTCCACGGATATTTCTGGAGAATTGGGTAGGCACGGTGCTTTGCTAGAAGCCAACCATGTCTTGTAAATCGGTGAGAACGTGGTACAGGGTACGCACGTGTCGGATAGTCTGACAACTGGATTTACTGCCAAAATATCCAGGAGTCTCTTGGGTCGATTCCCAAAGATTCACCAATGACATTTGACTCGAATAGAATTAATTTGGGATTAATTATGAGAGAGAAAATTAATCTGGGATTAATTACGGCAAGAATTAATCTGGGATTAAATTCGTACAGAAGAGAGAACGCGATTAATTTAGAATTAATCGGTAAAATAAATTTAATAATTAAATTGTATTTTTCTATTTAATTTATTTATTTGGGCTAAAATAATATATTGGATATATTAATTGAAATTGGATTTTTAATACGAAATTAAAATTGAATTTTAATTCAACCGAACAAATTAATTTGGAATTAATTCGTAAGCGACTTTCGTAATAATTTTGTGAGGCATTATTATTTAATTAAATTGGATTTAATTATTTAACGACGGAAAATTCGTTTAGTCGGATTAAACGAACCCGGGCCAAAAGCTAAGTTGTGTGTTGGAGATGCCAACTTGAATTTTGAATTTAAAGTGGTGGGACCCACTTCACTTATATCAACTTGTCAAAAGTGTGATGTGAGTGGTTGGCAAAATTTAATGAAACCATTTGCTTTTCACCAACCTTGTTTTTGTTTTTGGAAAACAATTATACAACTACTTGGTTTTTTGAAAACCAACACAAGTCAACACAACACAAAAATTTTCTTCTCTCTTTCTCCCTTTGGCCGTGAGCCTCTCTTCATCCTTAGACAAATTTTGCTTCAAAAATTTTTCAAGCTATAACTTGTAGAGTTGGATCAATGTGATAGGGAAACTCACCCAAGGATTTGGAACTCACCTTAAAGCTTGGAGCTTCATCCTTCAAAAGAATTTTTAAAATTTATCAACCGTTCATTGTAAGTATTTTCGCAACTTATCTTGAATAATTCACACACAAATCATCTTAGTGATCTTGTGGCATGTGTAGGACACTAACACATCCATCTTCTCATCTCCTATTGGAACCAGTCCCTTAAGTGGTCCTCAGTATCTTATTGTCATCTGTTGGAGGCTTCATCATAATCTCATTTCCTGGTGTGATGTTTCATTCCTCGTAGAGCTCTATGCCCTTGCTCCTTATAATTCCTCAAATCACTCTCCCTCAAGAAGGGGCTATTACTGGATTATTTGAGCGTTCGTCCATCGTCATACCTTATTCTAACCTCTTCTTATGGTGCTTAGATGGCTATGACCACCGACCACACTCTCCGTGATTTCCTCTTTCTAACATTTAGCTCTCATTCTCCACCAACTGTTCTCTTCCCACTAGTAATTTATTCCCTCCTTCTACTAGGCCTCGCTTGTGTTTTTTCTCCTGTTTTATTTTCATACTTCGCGATCTTCTCCATCATGGTTTTCATGAAGGCCTGTGTTACCTGTCTTTCTTTATGTGCATTCTCCATTTCCAAACGCATGTTCTCTTCCATCTTTTTCATCCACTGCGTTGTTGAAATCTCCAAAGCTCTATGATTCATGTCTTCTGTCATCATCTTAATGTGATGTTGATGGTGGATTTTCAGCCCTGAGGAGGTTCAAGTGTCGATGAGGGGTAGTATGGCGACTACAATCAAAAGTGAATAGTAAAGACCCAAGGGCCTGGAGAGACAAACGCGGTTGCCAGAGGGACCCAACCTTGTGATGTAGAGGAGTTCTCCCAATAACATCATGTGTTATGGATGAAGTGAGCTATCATACCGACCCGACCTAACAAAGAATTGATGGATTTGGGATTATTTGAGGATTTGTGGAAACCGACCTGAGGGGTCATTATCAGCAGAGTCCGATGAGGAGGAAGTTGTTGGACAGTTATGACCCATAGCGTCACTATTTGTACAAATCATGGTGTTGTTGTACAAATTAACTATGTGACAAAGGAAATTGCTCTCTTATCATTTGTGATTAGATCACCAAGATGTATAAATGATAGGAGGTCTATATGATTAGTTCCTGGATTGAGATGATATGAGACAGTATCAATCAAAGAAGGTTTAATCATTAAATATCCCTAGTCGTAGTATTATCGAGATTGGACATCGATAATGCGGAATAGACTAGTATTACACTTGTGCGCGTTGTGAGGGCATAATGGCATAGTTCTCATATATTTGGGTATAGGATACTCATGCAAGTGTAGTAGGAGGTTGTGTTTTACCGATGGTACGGAAAACAGCTTCGCTCTGGATAGAGCCCTCGGAATTCCATTGGTAGTATTACTATGTGTCTATGGAAGTCCGAATCAGGGTAAGTGTATTTGGTCTTAACCTGAGACTTGCACCGCTAATACTTGCGACAATCAATGTACTTTGGTTTTAGGTCGTCCAGGTCTTTAACAGGTTCTGTGTACGCCTCTGCTGGGTATATTGAGAATCGTAGTGTATTGGGTGTAATGTCGAGAATGAAGTATCACTCCAGTAATAGTGGAGATGATGATCACGTAGGATACGGAACACGTTTTCTTATATGCTGCAGCTATCAGGATATTATGACTAGGTAATGTTTATCCGATTATAGAGACTAGTTACCAGAGATCCGATATGTGCTTCGTACGTGGCAGACACATTTCCAGCCCCAGGCCTTGCACGTGACATCTGATACTGGATCGAGATACGCAATACTACGTATACAACGTCTGATATAGATCACATATTCCTATAAGGATATTTCTGGAGAATTGGGTAGGCATGGCGTTTTGCTAGAAGCCAACCTTGTCTTGTAAATCGATAAAAGCGTAGTACTAGGTACTTATGTGTTCGGATAGTCCGACGACCAGATTTACTGCCAACATTTTTGGGGATCTCATGGGTCGCTTCCCGAAGATTCACCGATGACGTATGACTCGCACTTTAAATAATCAAGGATTAATTAGATGAGAGAGAAAATTAATCTGGGATTAATTACAGAGATATTTTATCTAGGATAAAATATTAATTTAAGAGAGAAAATGATTAATTTGGAATTAATCGATAAAATAATATATTCGATATATTATACGAAATTGGATTTCGACGTGGAATTAAATTTAGAATTTAATTCGGGCGAACGAGTTAATTTAGAATTAATTTGTTAGTGACATGAATAGTGATTTTGCTAGGCATAATTATTTAATTACGACGCAACGGAAAATTCGTTAATTCAGAATTAGCGAACCCGAGCCCGGGAGTGTTTGCGGGCGCACTTGCCTTACGAATTTAAAGCGCGGCCCACAAGTCACATCTAGCGTCAAATCACTAGTCAATCAAGTGATGGAAGTCACATCACTTTGAGTGAAGTGATGCTTGTCATCATTGATTGATGTGAATAGTGACATGAGTGGTTGATGGCATTTATGGCCATTTTGGCTCCAAATCTTGGTTTGACTTTTGGAAAGCCTAATACCAAAATTTGGTATATCATTTTATTTATTTTTTGGAAAACAAAATAACCTAACACACTCACTCTCTCCCTCCTCTCATCTCTCTCGGCCTAGGGCCAAATTCTTCTTCCTTTCTGGTTTTCACCGTGAATGAGGAGAAGCAATAGGAAATTTTGTGGCAAATTTTCCGGAGTGCTAGCACACTTTAGAGTCTTGCGAAGGTGATAGGGAAACCGCACTTGTGAGCAAGGAATCAACACAAAGCTTAGAGCTTGATGGAGATCACCATTGCCGAATTTGAAGATGATCAAAACAGCCCACTGCAGAGCCTTGGAGGAGGAGAGCTTGAATTTTTGTTCTTCGTCGCATCGCTCAACCGCTCATTGTAAGTATTCCGTAACTTCCTTGTTATATTCGCACTTTGTTTCATCGCTTTAATCAATCCTCGGGACTTATAGATTTCCTAACAATGGTATCAGAGCGAGTTAAAGCATGAAACTTGATCTTAGGGTTAAAATTGGGCAAAATTAATTTGAGCATGTTTGAGTGAAATTGGATGTTTGAGTATGCTTAAATTATGATAACATGGTGTTATGCATTGTCAATTTGATGAATTTTGGATTGGAAAAAGTTTCCCCAAAATGTGAGGCTTGGCCGAATACATTATAACCCTAAATGTCTTGGATTTTTGTTTCGTTGATCATTGGATGACTTGAAACGATTGGAAATGTTGATTTAATGTTGATTGTGGATTTAATTAGATTGAAACCAAATCGGACATAAATTAACCTACCATTGCCGAGACTACTAGCATGAAATTGGGTTTGATTTTTGTTTAAAATGTGTTGGACATGTTTTAATGTTGATAAGCATGATTAATTAGGCTAATTGGTGTTTTGGAAATATTGATTTGGGTAATTAATTATTGCAATACACATTGGTTAATTAGATTATAAAATTTGGAATTTTGATAATTTAATTAATTGGGCTTAAATTGGATTTGGGCTTGAAAAGTTGTTATTGGGCTTGGTTGTACCAAGATGGGTTTAGGCTAAATTGGTTGGATCCAATTGGGCCCAAAACCGAATCCATAAAGTCCAATTAAGACTAATGGACCTTAATATTTATTAATTGGGCCTAATGGGCCTGAATTGATTTCTAGGCTTATATGGTTATTCCTTGATTGGGCTTTGGTTATTGGGTTTGACCCAAGTTGACCAAAATTCCATGCCCTAAGAAATTAATTGAAAGCCCATTGGACTTTGATTAAATAAACATTGGATGTTAATCGGGTTTTGAGACCCATAACGATTAAATTTGGAATTTAAGTCGTAAAGGTTTATTATTAAAGTATAATATTAATTTGGAATTAAATAGCGAATTAGTATTAAATACATATTAAATTGGATTTAATGTTGTAGTTTAATTTAATTCATGAATTCATACTTTGAGTACTTATTCGCAAAACGAGTTGGACTCGCGCAAAATCAAATCGTTGTTTGAACATTGGATGGTCACTAATATCAGATTAATTAATTGGATTAGATTGATTGATAACATGATTGTGTGAATACATGGTTGCGATGCATGAATAATATATATTGGATGGATATTAGATGGGTGGGGTAATTTTGGAAATTGTTGTAATAAATTTAGAATTTATTAATTGGACCTGCATGTCCAGCCTATTACCTCCTTACTCTATGTATTTCTCTTCTCACCTATTCCCCTCGATGTAAATGAGGTTTCTTTAGAAGTGTTATGTAATTAGGTAGAAGAAATACTTGTGCTAGCGGGAGAGAGGAAAAAGAGAGATTTGATCTAAGATCAATGTGTAAAGTATCCATCCGCATACATTATTATATTTATTTACGCGCCTTATTATGTGTTTAAAATGCATGTTTAAGGGTGTATGATGATGAGACCTTAACAAAGATAATAAATTGGTTGCCAATTTGCACGCGAAAAACCCTCACACAATATTAAGCGTTTTTCCTTCCATTGAGTGATTCTTACTAAGATCCAAGATTGGCATTGGTTTGTTGGCCAAATTCAAGACCTTTGTCCGTCGAGGATGTGTTTGAATCACGAGAGCTTCGTTCCATATTGGTGTCTTGTCCAAGTTGTGATTTGTTGGCCAAAGTCAAGATCACTTCTTGTCCATCGACATTGATTACGAAGCTTTCCATGGTAAATGGGTTCCGCTTAACTGGGATCACTAAGTTTGTTGTGCCAAAGCCAAGGCTTAGTTGATTCAGAGGAAAAAGGTTAGGCAATATATTGGATATATTGGCATATATAAGATATATGTTTCAGACTTGGATGTCCACCAATTGGATCTAGGAATTTTTAGTGTTCCTAGAACATTCCAATGATCTAATAAGCATGAAAACATGTTCATAAATTCAAAATAAGTTGCATAATTACTTACATTGAATGGATTTGAGCTTTTAAAATTTTGAGAAGAAGATCCAAGATCCAAGATGCTTCCTTTGTTGATTCCAAGCTTTGAGTTGAAGATCTCCAAGATCCTTCCTTTTGGTGATTCCAAGCTTTTGAAGTTGTTTCCCTATCACCTTAGTTGATTCCATGAAGTGCTAGCTCCTTTGAAATTGCAACAAAATCAAAGAGAAGAAATGAAGGCCATTCACGGCCATTTGAGAGAGTATTAGGGTTTCCATTTTGTTCCAAGTGTGTTTTTTGTGATGCATACACCAGTGAAGAGAGAGAGAAGAGTTTTAGGTAAAACCAATTTACCCTTTTACCTAAACAAGGTAGTTGGGTAAATGGTTTCACCAAAACCATTCCAAGGTAGTTGGATGGTGGGTGGCTTGGCATAAATGCCAACTACCCTCCCAACTACCACATGTGAAGTGGGCCCCACATTTGAATTCAAAATTCAAATGTCTCTACGAACATTTGTCGCGGCTCAGTTCCGTTTAATCCGATTAAACGAACTTTCATCGCTAAATAATAAATCTAATTTAATTAAATAACGATGCCTCACAAATATATTACGAATGTCGTTTATGAATTAATTCTAAATTAATTCGTTCGTTCGTATTAAAGTCCGACTTTAATTCCGTAATGAAATCCAATTCATATTAATATATCCAATATATTAATTTTAGCCCATACGAATAGATTAAATAGAAAAATCAAATTTAACTATTAAATTTATTTTACCGATTAATTCCAAATTAATCTCGTTCTCTCTCTTCCGAACACATTTAATCCCATATTAAATAATACCTCAATTAATCCCAGATTAATTTTCTCTCTCTTATTAATCCCAGATTAATTATCTCTCTTAATTAATCCCAGATTAATTCTAATTAAATCAACTGTCATCGGTGAATCTTTGGGAAGCGACCCAAGAGATCCCTGGATATGTTGGCAGTAAATACGGTCATCGGATTATCCGAATACGTGCGTACCGCGTACCATATGCTTACCGATTTACAAGGCATGGTTGGCTTCTAGCAAAGCACCGTGCCTACCCAATTCTCTGGAAATATTCTTACTGGAATATATAATCTATATCAGGCGTAGTATACGTAGTATTGCGTATTGCGATCCAGTATCGGATTGTCACGTGCTAGGCCTGGGGCTGGAATGTGTCTGCCCCGTACGAAGCACATGTCGGATGTCCAGTACTAGTCTCTATAATCGGACAGACATACCTCATAACATATCCCGATGACTGCAGTACTTAAGAGCACTAGTACCGTATCCTACGTGACATCATCTCTACTATGACTGGAGTGATACTTCCGTCTTGACATCACACCCAATACACTACAATTCTCGATATACCCAGCAGAGGCGTACACAGAACCTGTTAAAGCCCTGGACGACTAAAACTAAAGCATACCGATTGTCGCAAGTATTAGCGATGCAAGTCTCAGGTTAAGACCAAATACACCTACCCTGATTTCGGATTTCCATAGACACATAGTCATACTACCAATGGAATTCCGAGGGATCTATCCAGAGCGAAGCTGTTTTCCGTACCATCGGTAAAACACAACCTCCTATCACACTTGCATGAGTATCCTATACCCAAATATATGAGAACTATGCCGTTATGATCTCACATAATGCGCACAAGTATAATACTAGTCTATTCCACATTATCGATGTCCAATCTCGATAATACTACGACTAGGGATATTTAATGATTAATCCTTCGAGGACTGATACTGTCTCATATCATCACAATCCAGGAACTAATCATAGGGACCTCCTATCATTTATACATCTAGGTGATCTAATCACAAATGATAAGAGTGCAATCTCCTTGTCATATAGTTAATTTGTACAACAACACCATGATCTGTACAAATAGTGACGCTATGGGTCATAACTGTCCAACAGGAATTGGATGGGATCCAATTGATATTAGAGATCTACCTAGTTAAGTATCATACAATTTGTTGGCCAAAGTCAAGATTGTGTGTTATTTAACGGGATCCTAGCTCACTAGGAAACAAGGTTTCCCGAGTACTCCACAAAAGGTTAGAGGCTCGCCGAAAAATAGTGGGAGGCAAGTATTGAATTTGCAATATTCATTTAGTAACTTGCCATACGCGCTCATATCAAATATTACGTCAAATAAATTAATATATTAGTTGGACTAATATTTAATTGTTGTTTTATAATAAAACAGTTGGACTGTATTCAAACTATTTCAATTAACAGTTGATTTTATAATTGGATTATAGTAATCAATATAATTGAATTTAACCTATTAAATTATAGTTGATTATATAGTTGGACTATAGTAATCATTATAATGAATAGTACCTAAAATCGTTGATTAAATAGTTGGACTATTAGAATCAAGATAAAATTGAAAGATTGACATTTAAAACATAATCCTAGGGAAAATGTATTTAAATGGTTTAATTTTCAAATTGGGAATAAAATTTCAGGATGGTCCTGGAAACTAATAATTTACTTTATTTGATAAAATAACATATTAGGCCTAAGCCAGGAGTTAAGCAAATAAGTGGAACATGATATTTGGAATATTCATGTGATGATAACTTTAGTGCTTAATCCATTTTACTTGTCATATAGACTCCTTAATTTATTAATCAGAACTAAGGATTAGATCCTTAAAGTATGATAATGAAATGGAAGGATCTTCATAAATCTATACTTAGATTTTAGAAGTACTAAAATTACAATACATAACTCTTGGAGAGTTAATGGCCATTCTCAATGAGACAAAGCCAAAGTTTGAAATAAGGCAAGAAGCGCAAGTCGCATCTTACTTCGACATTCCAGAAGGCCAAAGGCTAGCCCGAATACTTCTAGAATGTGGAAAAGGGCAAAGGCAAAATCATTACAGTTTTCTGGGAAGATAAAGGACATATCCCAAAATATCTGCCTAAATTGTGGCAAACGGGATCGCGGAAGCGTGACTGCCGTTTGGATTTTAAATACTTAGTGTGGTACATAAATATGTATTGGCGTGCAAAATCTGCTATGAGCAGGATACTGACTTCAGTTGAGATTTATCTGCGAATTGAAAACGGGACGAAAGTCGCTGTTTTAACCGTAGATACCTAAGTTTAGGAACTGCCTTCAGGTGTGTACTTAAATTAGGAAAATGTTAAAATGTAACTAGTTTGACTAGATACATTATCTCTATATCAGGGTTTAACCCGTTGCCGGTATACATTTATATTCTAGAACACTAAAATGTTTTATTATATAAAGATGATATTGAGATAAACACATTAGATGTGAATAACAGTATTTATATTTTGAATATAAATAAATCTCAAACATATAACATGACAAATAAATAGCTCAAACTGATTTGATCATATGAGACTTATATATGGCATTGTTGTCTGGGACACAATTTAAACAAGACTCATATATCCACACTTTTGAAGAGTGGGTACTAGGAAAAATTTGATTCCATTCAAATAAAGTCTACGAATCTAGTTTATTAGGCAAAGTGCCTAAAACACCTTTACTTGGTAAAAGTGTAAATGACACCGATCTGGATGCCCTAGTTCATAGTGAAGTAAGTGGGCCCATGTCTAGCTAGGATAGATGTGGATATGAATATTTCGTGACCTTTATGGATGTGGCATCGCGTTATGGTTATGTGTTTCTTTCGAAACACAAATCGGAAACTTTTAGAGTTTCGACACGAAATAGACAAACAGATCTGTTAAAGTATTAAACCATCACGGTTAGAATATGATGAAAATACTTAAACAATAAGTTTCTCATATACTTGAAAGAGTATAGTATTCTTTCAATGAGGACTCATCCCGGAACACGTCAATTTGACGGTGTGTCCGAACTGAGAAACCGAATTTTGTTGGACATGATAAGGTTAATCATGAGTCGCTCTGAGCTACCATTTCCTTCAACGGATACGCATAAACAGTGCAGAACTTATTTAGAATAAGGTTCCATAAAAATCTGTTTGACAGACTTCATATTAGATATGAACATGAAAGAAACTGGGTTTTCTCATTCCTGAAGATTTGGGTATGATGGGCATATGTTTGGATGATACCAAACTAAAACCCAAATCGGATAAGTGCCTAATAATGGTTATCCTAGGGAAACCAAAGTATAGTACTTATACAACACACAAGAGAACAATGTAATTGTTGCTCACCATGCGGTTTTCCTAAGAGGAATGCCTATATGGAGTGGTAAGTGGGAAGAAAGTAAAACTCGATGAAAATCGGAGTAATATTGTTCCAGGCACCAATTCCTAAATGGAACACAAATAGTTCATCAATGATGAAACTATACCAGTAATCTTCGAATACACAAGAACCGCGTAAGTCGGAGAGAGTCAGAAAATAACCTGGGGTATGGGTTTCTGATCTCACCTCATTAAGATGTCAATCTTATTGAGAAATACGAACTGACTACGTATGAGGAAGTGATACAAGGTATCGACTCCCTATTATGGAAAAGTGCCATGAAGTCCGAAATGGATTCCATGTATACCAACTAATTTTGGATACTAGTTGATTGGTACTATTTAGTCTTCAAGGAAGACATACGTGGAAGGCAACATACCAACGTACAAAGCTAGGCTTGTAGCGGAAAGGTATCGTTATCAACATTGTGTTGATTACGAAGAAACCTTTTACCTATTGCCATGGTAAATCCATTTCGATAATGCTTGCTGTTGCTGCATGTTTCATTCATGAAATATGACAACTGAATGCCAAAACTGCTTTCCTTAACGGAAACCTTTTGGAGGATGTTTATAACATCCTGACGATTTTGTCGTACCAAAACTAGCAAACAAGGTTTGCAGGTTATTTGATCCATGTTTGGATTAAAGCAAGCATTATGTTCTTGGAATTATCGCTTTGATGTAATCATAATCGTATATGATTTGATTTAAAACGAAATGATTCTTGTGTATATAAGAAGGTTAGTGGGAGCACACTGACAGTAAATGTCATGTAAAATAATGATAATATATATCATTTCTTGGAAATGATATTCCCAAATACAATCGGTGAAAGCTAGGCTTTCGAGAAAATTCTCCGTAGAATTCTTGGGAGAAACAACCTTTATTCTAGGAATAAAGATCTACTGGGATAGATTTAAAGTTGTTGACACTCTCCGAGAAATCGTACATTAATAACTGTACGCGACCTGGTGTCTCATACGCTTTGAGCATATGGAGTCACAATCGGGCCACTCCAAGTGATAGTCATTGGATTGATGTTAAGAACATCCTTTAGTATCTTAGAGGAACTAAGGATGTTGTCTTATACTATGGAGAAGGAGAACTTGAAGTGACTAGGTTCACCGTTGCAAGTTTCCTAACCGATAAAAACGACTATAAGTCGTAACAACGGTACTATAAAGTTTGAATAACGGAACAGTGAGCTGGAAATCTTACAAGCAAGATACTGTTACCGAATAAACAACAAAAGTGGAATATTGATGCAGCTAAGGCAGCAATAGAAGCAATTTGGGTCGATAATAATTCTAATTAGATTAGATATAATTATGTTAGCAGCTGAGCTAGGCTACATCGCAGGCTAAAGAATTAATGGTCTCATCAACGATCCAGATATATACTTCGATTATTCATCTGATCCGTTCGGATCATACATCGTAGCGATGTGATGATCGAATAAATCGCATCAGATGATAATCATGCATATCCGCTGATGAAAGCCTTTTCTCAGTAATTTGAGTGAACCATACATAGTTCGGGTGTAGGACACTTGAGTGACTGGCTATAGGCCAAGTGGGAGATTGTTGGACAGTTATGACCCATAGCGTCACTATTTGTACAAATCATGGTGTTGTTGTACAAATTAACTATGTGACAAAGGAAATTGCTCTCTTATCATTTGTGATTAGATCAACAAGATGTATAAATGATAGGAGGTCCATATGATTAGTTCCTGGATTGAGATGATATGAGACAGTATCAATCCACGAAGGTTTAATACTTAAATATCCCTAGTCGTAGTATTATCGAGATTGGACATCGATAATGTGGAATAGACTAGTATTACACTTGTGCGCGTTGTGAGGGCATAATGACATAGTTCTCATATATTTGGGTATAGGATACTCATGCAAGTGTAGTAGGAGGTTGTGTTTTACCGATGGTACGGAAAACAGCTTCGCTCTGGATAGACCCCTCGGAATTCCATTGGTAGTATTACTATGTGTCTATGGAAGCCTGAATCAGGGTAGGTGTATTTGGTCTTAACCTGAGACTTGCACCGCTAATACTTGCGACAATCAATGTACTTTGGTTTTAGGTCATCCAGGGCTTTAACAGGTTCTGTGTACGCCTCTGCTGGGTATATTGAGAATCGTAGTGTATTGGGTGTGATGTCGAGATGGAAGTATCACTCCAGTAATAGTGAAGATGATGATCACGTAGGATACGGAACTCGTTCTCTTATATGCTGCAGCTATCGGGATATGATGACTAGGTCATGTTTATCCGATTATAGAGACTAGTTACCAGAGAACCGATATGTGCTTCGTACGTGGCAGACACATTTCCAGCCTCAGGCCTTGCACGTGACATCTTATACTGGATCGAGATACGTAAAACTACATATACTACGCCTGATATAGATCACATATTTCTATAAGGATATTTCTGGAGAATTGGGTAGGCATGGCGTTTTGCTAGAAGCCAACCTTGTCTTGTAAATCGGTAAAAGCGTAGTACTAGGTACTTACGTGTTCGGATAGTCCGATGACCAGATTTACTGCCAACATATCCGGGGATCTCATGGGTCGCTTCCCGAAGATTCATTGATGACGTATGACTCGTATTTTAATTAATCTAGGATTAATTAGATGAGAGAGAAAATTAATCTAAGATTAATTACAGAGATATTTTATCTGGGATAAAATATTAATTTAAGAGAGAAAATGATTAATTTGGAATTAATCGATAAAATAATATATTCGATATATTATACGAAATTGGATTTCGACGTGGAATTAAATTTAGAATTAATTCGGGCGAACGAGTTAATTTAGAATTAATTCGTTAGCGACGTGAATAGTGATTTTGCTAGGCATAATTATTTAATTACGACGCAACGGAAAATTTGTTAATTCGGAATTAGCGAACCCGAGCCCGGGAGTGTTTGCGGGCGCACTCGCATTGCGCATTTAAAGCGCGGGCCACAAGTCACATCTAGCGTCAAATCACTAGTCAATCAAGTGATGAAAGTCACATCACTTTGAGTGAAGTGATGTTTGTCATCATTGATTGATGTGAATAGTGACATGAGTGGTTGATGGCATTTATGGCATTTTGGCTCCAAATCTTGGTTTGACTTTTGGAAAGCCAAATACCAAAATTTGGTATATCATTTAATTTAGTTTTTGGAAAAGAAAATAACCTAACACACTCACTCTCTCCCTCCTCTCATCTCTCTCGGCCTAGGGCCAAATTCTTCTTCTTCTTTTCTGGTTTTCACCGTGAATGAGGAGAAGCAATAGGAAATTTTATGGAAAAATTTCCGGAGTGCTAGCACACTTTAGAGTCTTGCGAAGGTGATATGGAAACCGCACTTGTGAGCAAGGAATCAACACAAAGCTTAGAGCTTGATGGAGATCACCATTGCCGAATTTGAAGAGGATCAAAACAGCCCACTACCGAGCCTTGGAGGAGGAGAGCTTGAAGTTTTGTTCTTCGTCGCATCGCTCAACCGCTCAATGTCAGTATTCTGCAACTTCCTTTTTGTATTTGCACTTTGTTTCATCACTTTAATTGATCCTCGGGACTTATAGATTTCCCAACATAAGTGAATTTGTGAGCCTATATAAAGGATATAAAGGGGTTGAAATCTCATATTCAAAGGTTGAAAAATTTTGCACCTCACCACTTAGAGAGAAGCTGAGAGTTGAAGAGTTAGTGATAGAGAGAGAAAACATATCAGCACCCGACCACCGAAGAGATTTATACCCGGCTTGTTGTCAGACTCAAGATGCTTATTTTTGCATTCTTGTATCTCCTCACTTCTAGTTCAAGTCAGTCTTAACCCCGAGCATGAATAAAATACAACTTATTTCTTTCGTGGACGTAGGTTGGAGCCATTCTCCACTGAACCACGAAAATCCTTGCCTCTATTTTTTTTTTTTTGACTGCTTGCTAAATTTGATTTTGGTTCCCTACTAACCAAACAAATTCACTGCTGAGGGAGGTTTATTCGAGGGGTTAATTTTCCATACTTCCCTTCGAATGAAAAACAACCATCAATAGTTGGCACCGTTTTTGGGGATCAGTACGAAAAGTAGCAAACATTACTTTTTACTATTTTTTCCAAAAATTATGTCGTGATATATAGCTGATACTGAAGTCTGATTTCAACTTAAACAATAATTGAAATTTTAGCAATCTATAATCCCTAATTTACTATATTATGTTTGACTTATAATTTAAATAATAAATTGCTATTTTTAGTCTAATTATTTATATACCCTCAAACGATAACTCAATTATTTTGGCTTATTCGTAGAAAAATAAGATGTCCAAGGTTTAACTATAACATGATATATATACTTTAAGGGTGAGAGGATTTTGATTACTTGTGATTGTGTCTTCTTAATTTAGAAAATAAAAATAAAATGATGTTCTTTATAATCAATATGCATAGCCATTTGTTGATGGTAGTTTTTCGTCCCGAGGAAGTTTAAATATCGATGAGCGGTAGAATGAGGTTTTACTTAGCTAAAAAATGATGATAAAGATCCAAGGGCCTATAAAGGATGAAGTTAGACAGAGGAGCCTGACCCCACTATGCGAATGAGTTCTCCCAAGGGCAGAACCCAGTGATGAGGAAACAAGTTGGGACACTGTAGACACATTTTTTTTCATAAGCCCAATGATGAGACTTGTATGGAGGCACTACCTGAAAAGTTGCGGAAGTTGCGAGAAACGAATGCCGGAAGGAAAAACTCCAAAATTAGCACCTCACTGGATTCAGACTCACTAACCCGCCGCAGATTTGATCAGCCGCTGTTTTAAACCTTAGCCGCAGCCCAAAACCCCTGCAACCCACAAAGCCCATCATACACGCCCAAGCCTTATGATAAGTGGTATTTATATCACTATTTCCCACTCATTTAACTTAATATTTTGTATTGTTTCTAGGATTTTGTGAACATTTTGATGTGTTTTGTGTTGTTTTGCAGATAAATAAAGTTTGGGAAGCATTTGAAGCAATTTGGGGCCAAAATAGAGGAAAAATGACAAAAGGTCAATTTTGTAATTTGTCTGCGTCGCGACGCGCTATCCACCGGCGTCGCGACGCCTAACGTGCACCTGTCATGCTAACGTGCGCTGAGGGACACATGTCAGAATCTGATAAATTAGACTTGCTAACGTGCGCCGGATTTTGCTAACGTGCGCTGACCTTGCTAATGTGCGCCGTGCCACGTGTCATCATCACAGAAGATCAGCTAAAATGCGCCATTGCCACGTGTCACAATCCTATTGGACCAAACATAGCGCGTGCCATATGTCGCCTAATCATTGGACCGAATCATCGGCGAAGCACATGTTCCCAGGTGTCGACCTCTCATTTTACCGATCCTAAGCACGTGCCACATGTCAGATTCTTATTGGACCGAAAATCCAGCCAATCATATGCTGCCACGTGTCGCTTCTTAATTGCACCGCTCTACCGTGTGACACGTGTCACCTCCTGATTGTGCCGACAGAATCCGCGTAGTCAACTCGCGTGGACCAAAGATTTCCTTACAGGATAGACATATACATGTCTGGCGGGAGTAGCCATAATTGGAACTTAATCTTAATGAATCCAGGTAATTTGATTGACATAGACATATGGTTCAATTGGGTTATATTGGGTATTTGCGTCTGACCATCGACATAGGCTTTTGAATATTTTCGTGTTCCAGGTTAGCAATCTGATTTATTACACATAGATAAAAGATTCAATTCATCTTTATAATAATATTGTGTGGAGTCACGACCCTAGATCCTTGAGTCTTTTCTTTTATTTTCCTTAGTATTTTCTTTTGAGTCTGTTTTTATTTTAATTAGCAAATCCACATTCAACCAACCAAAAGCAATCAATTCCCTTCTCCCTATAATTAGATACCTGTAAATAAATAGTATCAATAATTAATAACAACAGTAGGAATTAAGTCCTCGTGGGATCGATATTTTTATACTACTTGAACGATACGTGCGATTGCGTTATACGTGTGTGTTTACGCCGGTCAAGTTTTTTGGCGCCGTTGCCGGGGACTTATTTTTCTTGAGTTATTAATTTTGAAGCTATCTAATTTACTTGTATCTAATTTTCTTTATTTATATCTGTAAATTTTATTTCTTTCTTTTGTTTTCAGGTGATTGAAAAATGGAACATTATTGGGAGATTGAGAGATCACGAGCTTTAATAGAAGAAGATACACCCCAAATCTGGGAGCAACAGTTCGGTTTTCTGAGGCCTGTTGTCCAGCCCAACAATTATCACTGGATGTCAGAATCAAGCAATTCTACATTTGCTCAACAGAACGAAATGGGGAGATGTGTAATTTGTGATAGTAACCACCTGAGCGATCAATGTATATATACCTTTCAGAGTGGCAGAATTATTGGAATCATTCAAGGTGGTACGAAGAACCATCATATTTTCCATCTCATCCCCATCTACCTTCGATTTCCATCAACATTCAGAACCATCAGAGGAAGATCAGATGATTGACATGCTCAAAGATTGGGTCAAGAAACAAGACGAAAAGTTGGATACAATGCTTGAAACATGCCAGAATCAATTTAAAAGTATTCAGAGACAATCTGAATTCATTCAGAGACTGACATATCAAACGAGCCAATTACCTCAAGAAGAATTATCAGATGAAACTGAAAAAGCCTTCGAGTATCCAGAGATCCATAATGACACCTTAACAGAGGAGGAGGCTGAGCAGTATCAACAACCAAAGGTATCAGTTCCGGAGCCCAAACCAGCAAAGTCTCTATTTGACTTTTATTATTCAGATTCTGACGAGGATGAAGCTGATCTATTTGCACCAAATGCACCAACAATGGAGGATCAAACTTTTAATCCTAAAAATGAAGATCTTGGAGCATGTTTTGCCATGATGTTTGATGAAGATCTACCTGAACCATCCATTCCAGTCGTATCAAATGATAAAGACCTAATGTCATAAACATCTTTACATCATCAGGCAACACTTATGGAGCATGCATTTCACAGATGACGGATGAAGAGTTGAATACGGAAATTTTAAAATTCATCTGTGAAGAAAAGGTGGAGCAAGAAGCAAAGCAAATGGAGGAGCAAATGTCTGAACTTATTGAGAATCCAATGCATTCAAGAGAAACATCACTGTTTTGGGGAGTACAAATCAAAGATATCACCCAGAAGCTTGACAGAATGGAACTCCCATTCCAAGTCAAGCACTATACAAGACCTCCTGATTTTCTTTCTTTCTTTTCAGGAACCACTGGAGCAATAAAGATTAAAAAGGTGGCACGAGCACTGAATGAGACAAAATTCTTTTTACCACCTTACCGTTGGAAGAGACCCTTCAAAAGCAATGCTCATGGAATTGTCTTTAATCGGACATCCAAAACGACGCTGAAACCTCCTTGACAGATGGATTTCAGTCACGTCTGGCTGAAGACGAAAAATTTAGCGCTAGTAGGGAGGCAACCCATGCAATTTGTTGTAATTTTTGTTTTTATATTTTGTGTATACATGTTGTAGAGTTTTAATTTTGTGTGTTATTTTTGTAGGGAAAAGCTCAACCAAAGCATAAGACAGAAGGAATGGTGTTTGGCAAAGATAAGAGATAATTCATTAGCGATGGCTGAGTAAGGAATAGATTCTTGAGACGCATCCAAATGAATTTATACTAAGCGAATGGCGTATTGCATACACAATTCTGTTGCCTTAATTATTGCTTTGATTCGCTTTTCCGTTGTAATTATCTTTATTTTCGAAGACATGATCCAGAATTTTTGACATTTCATGATTTCTTTTGTTTTGTTTAGCTAACAAACGTCCTATGGAAGATACTAGTGCTATTATTACTCACCATTTTCAGGTAGTATAAATTCAGCCCGTCATTGTACTTTTGAAGGCATCCAGATTTGAGAAAGAAATATATAAAAATGGAAGCCACTTCAAGAAGAAGAGTTGAAAACATCTGTGTGTTTTACGGTACTAGTGTTGGTACTAAGCCACAATACGTAGAGGCATCACATGAATTGTGTCCAGTCTTAGCTGTAAGGAATATGAACTTAGTATATGGCGGAGGCAATCTTGGACTAATGGGGATCGTTTCAAAGGCTGTACAGGAAGGAGGCAGTCACATTTTGGGAATCATCCCAAAACCCTTGGCAGAGGAAAATCTTATTGAACCATCAAACGGAGAGGAACTGATCGTGCCAGGTATGTCTGAACGATTGGTAGAAATGATTAACCGTTCTGATGCTTTTATTGCTTTGCCAGGTGGCTTGGGCACATTGGAGGAAATTTTTATAGTGCTATCTTGGGCGAACTTGAACATACACCGAAAACCACTTGGACAGTACAACGTTGATGGATTTTATGATTTTCTTTGTGTGTTTCTTGATGATGCTCGGAGAAATGGGTTCGTGTCAAAACCTATGAAAGAACTCCTCTTCACTGCCAGAACTGCTCCGGACCTAATTGACCAACTCTTAGCCTATGAACCATAAATTGACCCTATCCTTTCAAAGATAAATTGGTCCAAGGACTATCGTGGTAAGAGGCGTCGGATTAATCTGGATCTTAACCTTTAATTTCCTATAGAATTTCAGCTAACCAGGTACGACCTTCTTAACTCTTCTTCTACTGTTTAAGACATTGGGGACAATGTCTCATTTAGTTTTGGGGGAGGGAATTAGTTGATCAATACCTTGTTTTTACTTTATGTGTTATTTTTATTATTATTGTTTTCCAAATTTTTTTGAAAAATACAAAAAAATTGAAAAAATTTCAAAAATTACAAAAATATTTTGTGTTGTTTTTAGTTTGACTAAAAAGGTGAAATTGGTAGGAGATAGATGTGTAAGGAGTTTCCACTCCTGAGACGTATCTCAAACATATTCGAAACAAGTTAGTTTTGTTTATTTCATTTTAAATTATATAATTTGTAAATTCTCCATAAAATTGACTAAAATGGATCTTCTTATGCTCAGTTGGCAGATATTATCAACATACATAGTAACATACGGACATGAGCTTTAATTGAAAAGTTTGTAATATTCAGTGCTCTAGTTTAATTGGAGGAAACATCTCAAAAAGCAATGGAGTAAAAAAAAAACGCCTGAGATCCGAGTTATTAAGTCTGTAAGGGTGTTTTAACACCTAGTGCCCTAAAACCAACTGGTTTGGGAGTCACTGGCCCAAAGCTCGCTACATGGATCAAAGATGCTGCAAAAAAATATATATATTTGAAGTATGAGTAATTAAGTCTGTATGGGTGTCTTAACACCTGGTGCCCTAAAGCCAACTGGTTTGGGAGCCACCGACCCAAAGCTCGCTACATAGACGGAAGATATTGTATATAAATAAAAGATAAAAAAATCAAAGAAAAAATCAGAAAAAAATCCGAAAATTATTCCATTGCTATAAAAAGATGTGAAATCTGATAGAACTTTAGGACAAAAATATTACTCTCTTATCAACTACACTTGTGACTGTTGTGGGCAAAAATGAGTTGATTAATATTTTGTTGGCCGTGTATATGAAGAATGGTAAATATAATCGGAGAATTTACTTGTTCAGTAATTTAGAAAGAAAGAAAACATCTAGTAACTTGGAGTAGAAGTTTCACCTAATTAGTTACTAACTTCTTTATTCTCTTTTCGCTTGTCTTTTTGCTTTTGTGTGCATTAGTTTTACTACCTTTTTATTTTTGTAAAATGTTTGTGGGTATCATTGATGTAAACCCTCACGAGACTACAACTCGTCCACTACGGACACATAGGGGTTTAAAGGTTTGTTGCATACGCTAAATGCAACTGTGATCCCTACGAAAGTGGCTTAGTTAAATTTTATTATGTTATTTGATTCTATGTTTTGCTCAAAGACTAGCAAAATGTTAGGTTTGGGGGTGTGATAAGTGGTATTTATATCACTATTTCCCACTCATTTAACTTAATATTTTGTATAGTTTCTCGGGTTTTGTGAACATTTTGATGTGTTTTGTGTTGTTTTGCAGATAAATAAAGTTTGGGAAGCATTTGAAGCAATTTGGGGCCAAAATAGAGGAAAAATGACAGAAGGGAAATTTTGTAATTTGTCCACGTCGCGCTATCCATCAGCGTCGCGACGCCTAACGTGCACCCGTCATACTAATGTGCACCGATGGACACGTGTCAGAATCTGAGAAATTAGACTTGCTAACGTGCACCGAATTTTGCTAACGTGCGCTGAGCTCGTGCGCCGTGCCACGTGTCATCATCACATAAGATCAGCTAAAATGCGCCATTGCCACGTGTCAAAATCCTATTGGACAAAACATAACGCGTGCCACATGTCGCCTTATCATTGGACTGAATCATCGGCGAATCACATGCTGCCACGTGTGAAGCTCTCATTGGACCGAATCACCGGCGAATCACATGTTGCAACGTGTCGACCTCTCATTTAACCGATCCTAAGCGCGTGCCACGTGTCAGATTCTTATTGGACCGAAAATCCAGCCAATCACATGCTGCCACGTGTCGATTTTTGATTGTGCCGCTCTGCCGCGTGACACGTATCACCTCCTGATTGTGCCGAAAGAATCCGCGTAGTCAACCCGCGTGGACCAAAGACGCGTACCGGTATCGCGAAGCCAAGCACTTCAGCGTCGCGACGCCTGTAGCCGAATTTGCCTATAAATTGAGCTTTTCTTCACTTCATTTGGTGTGCTATCCTTGGGTTTTTTTCCCTGATTTCATAGGAAGCATCTAGTTTAGTAATATTAAAATTATGTATGTTTATTTTTAGTTTTTAGTTTTAGTTTTTATTTATTTACTTTATGTTTTGTAGTTAAATTTCTGCTGGGGTAAAAGGTGAAACCTTTAATATAATTATCTAGGTAAATCTCACTTAACTATAATTTTATAAAATATAATTTAACTGGATTAATTAATGTCAGACTTTATTACCGCCTATATGGTTGGTCTAAATATAAATTACTTTACCGCCTATATGGCTGGTCTTTATTTGACAGATAATTACCGCCTATATGGTTGGTGTAATTGGACTAAATGGATTACCGCGTATATGGCTGGTTTTAAATGTTTAACATTATTAATTCCTAAGAAAGCAGAATATAAAATAATTTATATTTTATAATAAGTGAGATTCCTAGATAAGAAATATTAACTGTGGATCCTCTAACCCCATCATTTTATTTTTATTCTAGGGAAGTGATGAAACACAATATCCACACACTTAATAAATGATTTTCTTTATTATGGGTAATTCCTTAGTTTGTTTATTGAGTCTTAAGCTTAATGCTTCTTGTTGTCTGATCATCAATAAGATTGATGTGGAAAACTTAAAATGAACTAGACATAGGGATTTTAGGATAGATAAGTTCCTTGAGGATAGATAACTCTTTAATAGATTTCCTTACAGGATAGACATATACCTGTCGGGCGGGGGTAGCCATAATTGGAACTTAATCTTAATGAATCCAGGAAATTTGGTTGACATAGACATATTGTTCATTTGGGTTATACTGGGTATTTGTGTCTGACCATCGACAGAGGCTTTTTCATATTTTCGTGTTCCAGGTTAGCAATCTGATTTATTACACATAGATAAGAGATTCAATTCATCTTTATAATAATATTGTGTGGAGTCACGACCATAGATCCTTGAGTCTTTTCTTTTATTTTCCTTAGTATTTTCTTTTGAGTCTATTTTATTTTAATTAGAAAATCCACATTCAACCAACCAAAAGCAATCAATTCCCATCTCCCTATAATTAGATACATGTAAATAAATTGTATCAATAATTAATAACAACAGTATGAATTAAGTCCTCGTGGGATCGATATTTTTATACTACTTGAACGATACATGTGCTTGCGTTATATGTGTGTGTTTACGCCGGTCACCTTCCCAAGTAAAATATTCCCTTGCAAAACACATGTTAAAATCCCTCAAATCACCTTCCAATTTAAAGAGATTGTGAATCCCATCCTCACCAAATTTAGAAAAATTCTTTCCCTAAATAAATTAAGAAAATATCTCTCATATTTATTTCCTTGCTAAGGAGATCCCTTGTCACTATAAATTGGAGGCTTGGCCAAACCCTAACGGGGACTTTTTTTCTTACACCTTGAAACACACACACACGGCCAACTCACACACACACACGACATCAACAAGAAAGAAACAAAGACATACACGGCAATCACAAGCAGCCCTGACCGACCAAAAACAAAAAAAAACAAACAAAACCCCCCCGACCGAAACAACAAGCCACCAAAAGCCCTCAACCAACGTGAAAAAGCAAAGAAGCCACGAATCAACGTGAACCAGCAAGAAGACACAAAACAGCAACAAACCTAAGCCAAAAACCGACACAAAACCAGTCACCCCAAGTAGCCCTCCACCGGACACAAAGCAACAAAAAAGACGTGAAACCAAAAGCAGCGTGATTGAAGAACAACCAAAAGCAGCGTGATCGAAACCAACAGCAAACAACCCCCTAAAAATTGAAGAACAAACACAAAAAAATCGAGCCAACAAATACCCTTTCAATCACCGACCAAAACAACCAACAAATACCCATTTAATCACCGACCAAAACAGCAGCCCTTATCATTAAAAAACAGTCCAAAAATAGTCCAAAAAACCACTACATTAGTCTCAAAAATAGCCCCAAAAAAAATGCACAAACAGTCCCCAAAACCAGCCCAAAAATAAGAAAAACATCAGACAAAACAGCGAAACAACAAGCAGAAAACAATGAAATAGCAGCCCAAAAACAGCGAAATAATGAGCATAAACAGCGAATCAGCAAACCGGAAAAACAACAAGCTTTAATCCTTCCGGCGACGGCGTAACGCACCTCCAAAAAAGCAACTTAAAAGGTAAGACCTGAGAGCACCCTTTACTATATTTATTTTGTTGTTCTGGACGCGGCATGTTTGGTTGGACGTGAAATACGTCCAACCAGGCATGCGAGGTCCCACATTAAAGACGGCCAAATTTTTTGTCACATTTTCTTTCTTTTATTTTTGTTATTAACTTTCTTGTCTTTTTACTATTATTATATTCCGCACTTAGTTTCGTTATTTATCTTTATTTTATTATTTCGCATTTACTTTATTGTTCATCTTTATTTATTATTTCGCATTTACTTTATTTTCATCTTATTTATTATTTCGCATTACTTTATTGTTTATCTTTATTTATTATTTCGCATTTATTTTATTGTTTATCTTTATTTATTATTTCGCATTTATCTTATTGGTTATCTTTATTTATTATTACGCATTTAGTTTCGTTATTTATTTTTGTCTATTTATCTTTATTTTTTCGTTTCGCTTTTACTTTTGTTTTTGTTTTGCTATATTATTTCACATTAACTTTCATGTCCATTTACATTTTGTTAATGATTGTGTGTGTTATCCATTGCCGTATATCGGATGGAAACCTAGACATAAATTATGTAGCCGAATCCAAATGGACGGTAGTGCGATCTATACTTGGGATACAACTCCATGTACCGCTTGGGAAATATTCATACATGCGTGTTTATGTCATTATTGATGCTATTTTTGTAAGAATGTTCGAATGCGTTTTCGAATGCAACTCGAACACAAGCATTCTGCCTCACTCCATTCGAACGCTACACGACTGTGAACTCTCTGGAACACTTCATTCCAACGTGTTTAGGAACACTACACAGACGCGCACACACTGGACAACCTCTTTCTTTATATTTTATGCATTTTCGTCTCTTTAATTATTTATTTTGCATTATGCGCTTAATTATTTGCATTTATTATTCATATTTTTTTTACTGTTCTTATAATTTACATTATCATACTTCTTTATTTAATATGCTTTTGGAACTATGTATTTGCTTTTATTTATTTTCATGTTTATGGGTGTGCAAATTTGTGTGTTTATTTGAAGTATCTTGCATGTGCTGTATAAGACTTGGTTACACCATTGTGTGAACCCGTCCATTATACTGGCATAAGTAAGGGACCATTCCGAACCCAATGGTTTGAGGTCTTCCCTTGCGAGGGGTGAGTGCGGCCTTAAATCATTTCCCAATTCACACTGGGTGGCGACTCCTTTATTCTTCGGTTTAGTCCCTCGCGGGCTACTCCGTACTCTCTACGGGCTGTGAGCTCAACAGTGTCAAGGTCGCTGAGCATCATAGGCATAGCGATAAACCCCGCTTCGCTCCTACAGATGGCGACTCCACTGGGGATAGAATATCGGCCCCGAAACAATGCCTTGTAGTTTCCGTGGATTTGGTACCTAAGTCTCATATATTTTGCATAACCTTATTACCCCGATAGTGTCATGTATCATGAAGTCACTTTCACTCAAGGTGGTGGATCATTATGTGGCATCATCACTAGTTGGCACGTACCTTAGGGTATAAAAAAGGCGCGCTCACTTGGTCGCTCGAACCCTTGAGTAGGGAGACCTAGTTGTGAGCAACCCTTCACCGGTTGGAGCCTTTATCCGTACCCTTATAAGCCCACATATGAACCATAGTTATTTGTCCTATAGAAACTACCTACCAAGCTTGTGTTTGGGACCATTGTCATTTGGATCCATTTGGACTTCTCGTCATAGGATACGAACTTGTTGGGTCATTTAAACTGGGACGCGTTTGTATCTTATGATGATTGGGCCAAAAGCCTTCAAAATGAAGATGAGCCACCTTGTGTTTGGGCCCCCTATCATTTAAAGTTATTTAGCCACCTTATCGCAAAAGTGTAAACCTGTTGGGCCTTTTCAACAAGGACGAGTTTGCACCTCGCGATATTTTGACTGAACACTTTAAAATGATAACGGGCCAACTTGTATGAAAACCTTGATGAACTTAGAAGATCCAAACATGATCCGAATATGCCAGAAGCATGAGTCTGATATCTGCACTGGCTTTCATCCATGAAGGGTACGCCTTGTTATGGCATATTTGTATACTTTTGGATATCTCCAAGTCCATCCCCACAACCGTGATTGCTGAAGGCCCAATTCATCATTTCTAGACAATGGCACGATCCTCATAATAGGCTTCGTCAATATTGTAAATGGACGGTCTTTGTCTTTTACCGATGGAAATGGACTGAAGTAGCCAAGGTTCACCCCTATAGCATAAGAGAGAACAATTTTGTGTACCCCACATTGGTGCATAAAATGGGCCATACCTAGGACAGAAATAGACTTACCACGAGTGTGGGAGGAATAAGGTCGTAAGGATATATGTTGTTTTGATAACCACATGCATCTCATGCATCGCATGCATACATGCACCATGCTAACTCCTTGTTTGAAAAGCCATTATAGATATCTGTTGGGTTAGAGAAGAAGTAAGACTTTTCAAATAGAGTATAGCAAACATGAATGCGTCAGGTAGTGAAGATACTCGCATGGATCAATTGGAGTCCAACATCACCAACATTACCGAGCAACTACAAGCTTTGACCAACGCTGTGGCAAGTCTGGCAGTACCCCGCACAATGGAAACAGAAAACAATGAGAATGTCAGGCGTGAGGTGCCTCCGCATAGGGTAAGCAAAGAAATCCCTGTTTTGATGATGACACGGCTGAGTATGCCGCGGGAAGGGTAGCCGGGTCTTAGGCAGAATTACAGAAACTCAGAGAACAAGTAGAGTCATTTACCCGCAAGCTGAAGGGGAAACATGAAGATCTGTTAGACTATAATGCAATGACTTTCGAAGAACAACTGCCTCCATAGTTTAAGATGCCTGACATGGCCAAGTTCGACGGGAATGAAGATCCTAGGGTCTATCTCCGACAATATGTTTCAGTGATGAGTTCAGTGGGTTTGTCAAAGTGTCAGGTACAGAAGATGTTCGGGATGTCACTAGAAGGGGCGCCCATAGTATGGTATCATGGCCTGGAGAGAAAGATCAGGGACGACTAGATGGCATTAGTAGAGGCCTTTCTGAACCAGTATGTCACGAACCTGGAGATAGACTTGTCGCTCTGTGACCTAGAAAACACCAAATAGAAGCCAAAAGAGACCTTCAAAGATTATGTGGATTGCTGGAGAAGCCAGCTCTTGAAAATACTGACACGGCCCTCAAAGAAGGACCAGATTAAAATGATCATTAAGGACACCAAGCCCTCCATTTATAATAAGCGAGGAGAATGACCTCCATGATAATGACTTTCGATAATTAAGAGAAATTGTCATGGACATCAGGGAAGAGGAAGCGGAGAACAGAAAGTTTTATAGCCATAATAGAAGGACCATTGGGGGCCTTCAGGGACCATGCCCGCTCCTGCTGAGGTCGCTGCCATCTGAAACATTCGATTCTTCAATTTTGGTAGACCTTTGTCAAAGGTGTTTGAAAAGCTGAAGAGGCAAGGACTCCTTAAAACCCGTAGAGAACCTAGACCATTTCCAAACCCTGTGCCACACTACTTCGACCTAAACATATACTGTCACTTCCATCAGGAAAACGGCCACGAAACTGATAACTGCGCCCGCCTCAGGCATGAGATCCAAAACCTCATTGACACCTATAAGATACCTGACCTAGAAAAAGAACAACCAACACACATTGAAACCCTCTACCCATCTACATTATCAACTCCGGCCAGCCCGAAAGCTTTGTCCTCCAAACTCTCAACCATTCGGCTTCTTGTATCGGGATACGAGATATCAGCATGAAGATGAAAAAGAAAAGAAAAATAAAATTTTACAGCCAGAATAGAAGGACCATTATGGGCCCTTCAGCCAGAAAAAATGTTTTTTTTTAGTCCTTAATAGTTAAGTATAAGTCCAATGATGAAATTGTTTGCTTTAGGGTAAAATCTTAGAAACGATAAGTTATTGATGTACTTTTATCTGATACTTTGAGTAGTTTATCTATGTTAGACTCGTAAGCACTTAATTATAGGTTTTTAACAGTGAAAAACCTGAGTAGTTGGAAAAGTGAATAGTCGAAGAAATTGCATGTCGATGAATGACTGTTTGCTTAGATGTCTATCTTGATTTGCTTGTGTTATGATGTGTGGTATAGTTGAAAATAAAAGAAAAGTCTCTAAAGAAAAAAATTAAACCACCTATAACCGATAAGCTTGAAGCTACCATGGGCGAGTATTAGGACCACCATGAGGAGAAATGCTACCTTAAAGGGTAGGTGTGTTGAAAAAAAAAAGACAAAAGAAAAAAAAACGAAAAAGAAAATCATACCATATTGAGCACAGAAAAAAGCAATTGCAGAGCATGATTGAGATATCTAGGTTGGTTTGACCCATCAATCCCAATTTTTTAAACGAAATCATTGAGTTGGCTTACTTGGGAACCAAGCTGTAAATGAACCTTTGCACGCACACATTGTGAGTCTGGCTTAGATGATTTATTCAAAGACTTAGATTTGAGTTGCACCGAGTATTTTGAAGGTTCTCTTGTTTCATTACTGGGCATTCTTTGAGGACAATAATATGTAACTATTAGGACTATTTCATAGCCCGTAATATAGTATGTCAATACGAAGTGCCACTTCACATAGTGACAGACAATGGAGTCCAATTTCAGGGAGATGACATATTTCGAAATCTGGGAATCGAAAGACATGATTTCCAGTATCCCAAAAGGATGAGGCCGTTTTCAAGAAGGCGTAATCTACTTTGACCCGGTATAGGTAGCGAATAGAAGAAAGCTGAGCCAGGTCTGGGAGCGACCAGTCTACCACCCCGCGAATAAGGGACACAACGGGATCTTGAGCCATGAAACCTAAGAAAACGGAGCAACCACCGAAGTAGAATTGATAGTAGAAAACTGTAAGCATGCCAAGGGGGCGACCAAAGACTTCCTAAAGGAGTGAAGAAAAGCCTCAGGTGCAAGGAAGGCTTAACCAAGGATGACATCAAGCAATTAGGACAAAGAAAACCCATCGGAATAGGGAATGCATCCATGCATACATGCATACATATCGCATACACATATTTTTTGTTTTTTGTTCGCAGGCTTTGAAAAAGAAGAAAAGACGATGAGGACAATCAACTCCTCGGGAATGAGGACTAGCAAGCCAGAAATGGCACTCCGGGAATGGAGAACAGCCTCGAGAATAAGGACGGATCAGGTGGCGAATTGCCTCACCACCATCAGTTCAACAGTTCAGGAAGGAATCCTAGGGTCGAGGCCCACATTATCAACAGTTTTGGGAATTAATCCCAGGGTCGAGGCCCATATTATCAACAGTTCAGGAAGGAATCCTAAGGTCGAGGCCTACATTATCAACAGTTTGGGAATGAATCTCAGAGGTCGAAGCACCTCATCATTATAAAAAAAAACTCCCCAGTGTATCGAAGAGTCACGCAGATTGACCAAAACGCTATCACCCACATAGTTCGGGAATAAAGCCCAGAGATCGAATCATCTCACACTCGGCGGTTTGGGAATAAAGCCCAGAGGTCGAAGCAGCTCACATCAACTCAGCACAGTTTGGGAATATAGCCCATAGATGGTTCGGGAATAAAGCCCAGAGGTCGAAGCACCTCGCCATCAACTCAGCAAAGTTCGGGAATAAAGCTCAGAGATAGTTCGGGAATAAAGCCCAGAGGTCGAAGCACCTCACCATCAACTCAGCACAGTTTTTGAATAAAACCCAAAGATGGTTTGGGAATAAAGCCCAGAGATGGTTCGGGAATAAAGCCCAGAGTTCGAAGCACCTCACCATCAACTCAGCACAGTTTGGGAAAAAAACCCAGAGATGGTTCGAGAATAAAGCCCAGAGGTCGAATCACCTCGCCATCAACTCAGCACATTTTAGGAATAAATCCCAGAGATGTATCGGGAATAAAGCCCAGAGGTCGAAGCACCTCGCCATCAACCCAGTACAATATGGGAATAAAGCCCAGAGATGGTTCGGGAACAAAACCCAGAGGTCAAAACACCTCACCATCAACTCAATTCAGTTCGGGAATATAACCCAGAGATCAAAGCATCTCACACTCGGTGGTTCAGGAACAAAACCGAGAGGTCAAATCACCTTACCATAAACTCAATTTAGTTCGGGAAAAAAACCCATATATCAAAGCATCTCACACCAGTAACGGTTCGGGAATGAACCATCTCACACAGTAACGGTTCAGTAATGAACCATCACACACCAGGAACGGTTCGAGAATGAACCATCTCACACCAGTAACGGTTCGGGAATAAACCATCTCACACCAGCAATGTTTCGGGAATGAACCATCCCACACTAGTAACGGTTCGGGAATGAACCATCTCACAATAGTAACGGTTCAGGAATGAACCATCTCACACTCGGTGGTTCGGGAACAAGACCCAAGGTTCGAAGCACCTCGCCATCAACCCAACTCAAAGATCGAAGAGAAACAATAGGTAAGTCCAGCAATTGTCGATGAACCATGTAAGTAAAAAATGCATGCATGACTTTGATAGGGTTGTCACTGTCACACACTGCACAAGCCCCATCAAAGTGGGGGCGACTGTAGACACTGCATTTTTGCATAAGCCCAATGATGAGCCTCGTATGGAGGCACTACCTAAAAAGTTACGAAAGACACGGGAAACGAATGTCGGATGGAAAAATTCCAAAATCAGCACCTCACTGGATTCAGACTCACTAACCCACCGCGGATTCGATCAGTCACTGTTTTAAACCTTAGCCTCGGCCCAAAACCCCTGCAACCCACAAAGCCCACCATGCACACCCAAGCCTTCCCAAATAAAATATATATCATGCAAAACACATGTCAAAATCCCTCAAATCACCTTCAGTTCAAAGAGATTGTGAATCCCATCCTCACCAAATTTACAAAAATTCTTTCCCTAAATAAATTAAGAAAATATCTCCCATATTTGCATGATTTATTTCCTTACTTAGGAGATCCCTTGTCACTATAAATCGGAAGCTTGGCCAAACCCTAACGGGGACTTTTTTCTTACACCTTGAAACACACACACACGGCCAACTCACACACACACAGCATCAACAAGAAAGAAACAAAGACACACACGACAATCACAAAGCAGCCCTGACCAACACAGCCAGCAACAAATCAGCCCTCAACCGACCAAACACAAACAAAAAAAACAAACAAGAACAAAACAACAACAAATAAACCCTACACCGACCGAAACAACAAGCCACCAAAATCCATCAACTAACGTGAAAAATCAAATAAGCCACGAATCAATGTGAACCAACAAGAAGACACAAAACAACAACAAACCTAAGCCACAAACCGACACAAAACTAGTCACCCCAATCAGCCCTCCACCGGACACAAAGCAACAAAAAAGACGTGAAACCAAAAGCAGCGTGAATGAAGAACAATCGAAAGGAGCGTGACAGAAACCAACAGCAAACAGCCCCCTAAAAATCGAAAAACAAACACAAAAAAACCGAGTCAACAAATACCCTTTCAATCACCGACCCAAAACAGCCAACAAATACCCCTTCAATCACCGACCAAAACAGCGGCCCTTATCCTTAAAAAACAGCCCAAAAAACCACTGAAAATCAGTCCCAAAAATAGCCCCTAAAAATTGCACAAAAAGTCCCCAAACCAGCCAAAAAATAGCAAAAAACAGCAGCCTAAAATAGAGAAATCGCAAGAAGCACCGGAGCAGTTGAACTGATGGCTGTCACCCACAAAATGTAGCAGTGACCAAAAGGATGTAATGATGGGTTTCTATTGACAACAGTGGTTGAGCCAGGTGTCAGAGCGACTGCTTGCTGAGTGGTTGGGGAAAAGAAATATGGGGCAATAATGACAGTTACATGAGCTGACATAATGGGTTGGTGGAATAGCGGATTTGGGAGTCTCTATAAATGAGTTGAATATTCAGATTCAAGGGTGAGCTTTTTGGTTACCATTTATGGCGTCTCACTACTTGTAAAAAAATAAAGAGCTTCAAACTAGTGATAGAGAAAGAAAACAGGTCGGGTCCCGACCATTTGAGAGAGTTATAACAACCATGTTGTAAGACCCGATGTGTTTATTTTCTCTTTGTAAGCTCTAAACCTTACTTGTAGTTCAGGTCGGTCTTGACCCTGAACAGGTAATAAAATACCCATCATTTTCTCTCGTGTACGTAGGTTGAAACCATTTTCCACCGAACCATGTAACTCACTGTCTCTGTGATTTTCTTATCTGCTTGCTAAGTTTATTTTGATTCCCTACTAATTAAGCAAATTCACTACTGATGAAAATTTGTTCACAAAATTAATTTCCCAAATTACCCTTAAAACGAAAAACAAATGTGAATAGCATTAAATTAACATAAAATGTAGGGGTGGGCATCGGATCGAATCGAATCGGATTCGATCCAATTTGATCGGATCGAATCGGATCGGATCTGATTCTTTTATCCGATCGGACATTGACAGATGGATTCGACGGATTTCGGATCGGATCGGATAAAAACCGATCCGATCCGATCCGAACGGTTTTATTTTTTATTTTTTTATAAGTAAAACGACGTCGTTTTACAGTGTCAGAAACGACGTCGTTTTGCATAAGTTAGGGTTCATTTGGTTTGTCTCACGGAGTCACGGTCTCAGACTATCACTTCTTCTTCTTCCTCGAATCAGCCACAGCCCACACCACAGACAGCCACTTCAATCTTCACTTCTTCTTCATCAAAAATCAGTCTTCTTCATCATCCACGCAGGTTTCATCAAGGTATCTACTTCATTCACTGGTTTTAGTTTCTCTGGGTTTTTGGTTTTGGGTGTTTGATTTTGTTCGACATCATCAATCATCATCGACATCATCATCTTAAGACAAAATTGACAGTTTGTCAACTTCATTTGTTTAAAAACTCAAAAGATTGTGCTTTCATGTATATGATTCTGCTTTGATGATGTATATGTATGTCCACTTCATATTCGACTTCAATCATGGCCTCCCCTTCAGCATTTAGGTGGCTGAGCCAGTGCCCAACAGCATGTGTAGTGTGAATGTTATACCATGATTGTTTTACCAATAATGAAGTGCATGTTTCAATATTTCAATTGAGTTGTAACCATATATTGTAAGTTAGGGTTTGTTTGTAAGTAGTATATCTCATTAGAATTTTGTAACTTATAATGTGGGGGAAGTTGGGAACAAGAGTTGCATGTATAGTTTACTCCTAAAGTTAAATGTTAGATTCAAGTAAATGCTAATCTGCCTTCTCGACTCGATTGAAAGATTAAGAAAGCTAGAAAACCTATTCCATGGCAGCAGAGTTGGGGGAAAATTTACAAAGAGACAAGTAGACAACCAAAAAGAAAAGAAATGGGTAGTAGTTACTGAAAGTCCCACAAAAAGATACTTGAAATGTTATGTACTGTAATGTGTTCTCTCTCATTCATATTCATAATTCATATATCAATACCATCATCAATCTTCATTAACTGTGCATTGATTGATCATTCTATTTTCTAAAACTTTAATGTTCAAAACTTTATTGTTCACTTTTCTATTTTCATTGTAGATGAATGAAAACTTATACCTGACTATTTGTAAAGACTTGATTATCTTATCTATGGTATTAAATTACATTCATTGATATAGTTTTAGGCATCATTGCGGTGCCTGCTCATTTATGATTCTGAATTCTGTTTGATGTGGCATTTTGACCTTCAGTATTGACTTCAATTGATGCATGAATTTAGCTGTTTGATGTGGCATTTTGTTTCTGATTGATGCAGCTGACTGATATTGGTTATGTAGGAAATAGACAGTGGCAGTGCGTACATTGAAATGATTTTGTAATGAGAAATTGAGAATGAATGAATGATGTGTAATGATTTTGTAATGAGAATGAATGAATGATGTGTAATGATTTTGTTATGAGAATGAATGAATGATGTGTAATGATTTTGAAATGGAAATAGGCATAAAACCTGCCTGATGACATATACTGATGACTGATGAGAGAAGTAGAGGCATGAAGCATGAATGAGGAGGAGGAGCAGAAGAAGAAGGCAGAGCCAGAAGTTGAAAATAGAATATGTTATTCTGTTTAGCTTCAAATGCATTTTGCTCCTAAATGTCCCGAATTCGGATCGGATCGGATCGGATCGATCCGATTCGAATTATTTCGGATCGAATCAATCCGATCTGAAACCATTCGAATCGGATCGAACCAATCCGATTCGAATTCGGATGATTTCGGATCGAACCAATCCAATTGAAATCATTCGAATCAGATCGAACCAATCCGATCCGATCCGTTAATTATCGGATCGGATCGATTTTGCGAAGATAAAACAATCCGATCGGACCAAACTTCTCAGCACTTATCGGATCAGATCGGATTCGGATTCGATCCGATCTGATCCGAATCCGGTAATGCCCAGGCCTAATAAAATGAAACCATGGTAGGATACAAATTAATACCCTTTTTAACTCTTGGATTAATTTTTAGGCATAAATAAATAAAAGAAAGCAAAAAAAAACAAGGCGAATGAGAAAATGACGAGATGAATAATAGTTGTGATTTAAGTATATACGTAAGTAGTACCCCACTCAGAGAGAAAACACAACCCCACCATTTTCTATTCTTCCAATACACACTTTTACTCTCTCTCTCTCTCTCTCTCTCTCCCCTCCCATGAAAGCTTTAATTTTTTAAGCTTTAAGCTTAAAGGCTGTAGCTTTAGCTTAGTTAGTTACCCCCTTCTTTTTTTTTTATTTTTTATTTTTTTTTCTGTTGCTTGATGGGCAAGTACATTAGGAAGGCCAAAACGGCCGGTGAGGTTGCCGTTATGGAGGTGACCCAGTCATCTCTTGGCGTTCGTACGCGAGCTAAAACCCTAGCCCTCCAAAAAGAAAGCGCTGCTGCTGGTGGAAGTAGCTCGTACTTGCAGCTGCGAAGTCGCAGGCTTGAGAAGCCGGCGGTTGGTATGAATGAGTCTTCTTCGAGGCGGGGGAAGAAGAATTCGAATGGGAATTCGAGGGCACGTGGGAAGAAGGAGAAGGGAAGTGAGAAGGAGATTGGTGGTGGTGCTGCTGCTGTTGGTGTTGAAGAAGAGGATGAAAACGACAAGGCTTTGGACACTGAAGCTTCATTTGCTGAAAATGTTTTGGATGGGGAAGCAAAAGAAAGGTTTGAATTAATTTTTTTTTTAAATAAAATGTTTTGTTTTTGGGTTTCTATAAATCAATTTTGTTGTTTTTGGGTGTTTGTTTTCCCAGGTGGGTTTGAGAGTAATAATTTGGCTTTTCTAGGATTTTTTTTCAATAAAAATAACAATTATTTTGGAGGCTAAATTTTAGGGTTTGTTTTAAGTGGGTTGCTTTTTTTACTTTTGGTTGGTAAGAAAATGGAAGCAAAATTGTTGGAATTGCTTTGAGTGTGTATGCTTGTTTGGTTGCTGATCAGGAAACGGAGGGAAAGGGGGAATTTTTGAAAATTTAGGAGTTTTGATTTTGCTTATAGTTTGTTTGGTTTCTGAGAAAATGGAGGAGAAATTGAGAGATTTTGAACGATTTTTTTATTTTTTTTTCTTTAAATTATTGATTAGAATTTCTGAGTTCTTCAATTCTGTCTAATGAAGGGTAATGGGGGAAATTCAAATGATTAAAATTTTGTCCTTGAATCATATTTTAATGGGTTTGCTGTGAATGGAAATAAACAATTGAAGCTTTAATTTTAGTTTGCTCATCTCTTTGTTGATTGCTTTATGTTCACAATTTCCTATTCAAAATTGACATCTTTTCTAAATTCAAGGGTTTTTTTTTCTTTTTGAGTGTTCTGCTTGATTTTTTGCTTGCTTGGGAAAAGAGAGAAATTTATTTAATTAATTTATTTTTTTCGCCTTTTCCTTGACCCATCATTTATCTCCTTGCTTTTTTTAAGAACCTTTTATTGCAGTAAACATTTAAGAAAATTAAAGAAATTATAATTCGGAATCAAGGGGCTTTTACTTTTTTCTGTAAATATTCATATAAATTCAAAAACTTCAGATAACTTGTTTCTGTGACCTTTATTGCTGTTGTCATAATTCTTTGACATCTGTATCTTCGTTGACACATGTCAGATGGGTCTGTTTGAGGATTTTGAAATATTTTCTAATTTGTTCTGAATTTTCTTTGCTGTGGAAGTAAAATTCCGGTGTCTCTATTTTAATTTAACATCTGTTTGTTCTGCCCTTTGGCAGTGACTATTAAATCAATTTGTTCATGTTTTTTTCCCCAACAAATACAAAGCTGGGTTTTTGTTTGTTTTCCATTGTCTTAGATACATATCATTCATTAACCATTATTTTTGAAGCCAAAAATGTATCATCATTCATCAGCCTTTTGTTATTTACAGCTTTATATTTGTTTATTCAAGATTGATCCTCTGTGAATGCATTTTTCTGAACCTGAGGTTTCCATGTTTCTAGAACTTGGTGGTTAGAATTGTAGGAGTATCAAAATAAATTATATGGTGCGGAGTGTCCTTTTATTTGGTGTTTGTTTAGTCATGGATGCCATTGCTTCTATTTGAATAAATAAAACCATTTTGTTCTTTTTCCTTCAGTAGATGCCTTTTCACATTTTTAACAAATAATTGATCTTGTGTTTGGTGGTCCTCTGTGAGTGAAAGAATGCTAAGGCTAGCAGTAAACCATTGATTTGGGTTTTCTGATTTACATTTTTTTTTCCTGAAACATTTGTGATTGAAGTTTTTCATAGTGGAAAACAGAAGGTTGTAGTTTAGTACTTGAAGTTGCTTAAATGTTTTTGATTTATAGCATTTTTTGCTCAGAATAAGGTCTCTGCCATCTTGATGGTATGAATCGTCTTGTGCTTTAAATTTTTCTGTTGTTATTCTGTATGCTATTTGGTATGGTAAAACGTATATGGATTACCCGGCATTCAGTAGATTGGGGTGGATGATAATTTATTTTGGGGTCAAATTTATGTGTTGTAGTCATCATAATAAATATTATTAAAGTTCCTTTTCTCACTATTTTTTTCTTTTTTTATGACAGGGGCACTAGAGAGACCACTCCATGCAGCTTGATAAGGGACCCAGAGATCATAAGAACTCCAGGTTCCAGCAATAGGCCAACCAGCTCGATGCAGGACAGGGAAGCACTCAGTGTTGCGTGGAGACTCATCCCAACAGCCTGTGAAATGGATAAATTCTTTGCTGATAAAGAAGAAGAACAACAAAGACAATTTATAGAGAAGTATATTACGACATTTATTTTCCAGTTTTCCTTTATGATTGTCCAAAACTTTGAGATTGCTCTTGCTGTGATATGCCATCTACAAGTTAATTTTCATTCACGTTAGCTGATAAAGGATGTGGTTTATTTGCAGGTACAACTATGATCCCGTGAATGACACGCCGCTGCCAGGACGTTTCGAATGGCAGAAGGTTCACAGACAGACTTAATATTTTCCTGCAAATGACCTTGAGCTTAGAGTTGTTGAATTAGCAGGAAGTAGTTTTAGGTCGCACTAACGATGATGGTATTCATTCCTTTTTCCATCACCAACCTTATTTTACTTGTAAAGAGTTAGGACTGTCAAAGATATGTGTAGACTAATGGTCTGTAACATAACAGGTGGGGTTATGAGTTACCAAAAAAAAAAAAAAAATACAAACCATAGTCCTCTTGTTTTAACATATCATGTGATAGGAGAAGGGAAAAGAGGGTTTAGGGTTAGGATTCAGTTTAAAGTTAGATCAGTCTTTATCTGGTACAGAAATTTACTAGATCTTTTTTTTAGTGTTCATCTTTCTTTGTACTACTATAAGTTCCTCCTCTGCTTTGTCTATACATGTACTGATGAAACTTCTAGAAAACTCCTTGGAATAAATGACCCTCTTGATGTTTGTCTCTTGCATTCCGTTTTACTATGCTTGCTTATGAGAAATTTTGGCCTCTTTGACTCGAAAGAAATGCAATGCAACTTTCATCCTACAATTTAGTCGGAAATCGGAGATTTGAGCGATTTGCAATTAATTGAAATAATCGAGGTTTCAATCAAAATTCTTAGAAATTAATAGGGAATGATAAATTTGATATTTCACAGTTGAGAATAAAAAAAAATCAAAAATAATTTTTCAAGATCCTTAAAATTAATTTGTGATTAAAAAATGTTAAATGAAAATTGAGAGAGAAATTGAAGTCTTTGAAAAGGAAGAAAAGAAGAAACAGTTTTGAAAAATCAGAAATAAGTAAGGATTTTCGATGGCAAATTAAATAAGCGGTATTCGTAAATCCTAATCGATCCGATAGCGATTAGGCAAAGAAATCGTCAAGTAATCAGCAACTCTTCGGCACTTAAAAAAAAAAATAAATAAACAGCTTTCATCATCATTTATCTGAACTTAGATGATGGCAGCCCATTTGTTGTGATCAGAAGCAACACAGTTGATGAACCCATCTGCTCTTTTTTTTTTTCTTTTTAAAAAAAAAAAAAAAAAATCAGTATGTGATGAGTTTGAAATTGGTTGAATGCTGTCGCTAGTAGTGGTGGGTGTGGGGCTCTTTATGTTCTTGTACATGTATTTTAAGAATCTTTTTTTATCATATTCACAATTGCATTTTATCTGCTACTACTTTGCCATTATATGAGAATTTTATATAGCTAAAAATATTCCACGAACTTGTAGAAGGTGAGAAAGGGCATGAGTTGAAAAGACCTCTCTAAATTCTTGGCTGAAAGTTGATGGTAAAGAGGCAGGAAGAGTGAAAAGAAAAATGTTAATACTAGGGTTAGTTGAGTGGTAACCCTAGAATACAAATTTTGAATCATTCGAAAAGAATGGAGAATTGAGAGGAGGGGACTCAATCGACATCCTTGCACCCATTTCCGATTATTTTTATATGTCTTAGTCCCCTTCATATCCCCTCATAATTATTTTAGGAGGGGAATGAGGATCCCCAAATAACTAAAGGGATCTTGAGAGGTCCCGAATCTCGAATAATAAATAAATTTAAGTCTTTGAAAAACTTATTAATTGAAGTATTATATTATCCAGAAAACAAGCATAAATATTCAAAAAATTAATACTAACTATTACATAAATCACAATTTATACCGTAGATTGACAATTGTATTTTTTTTATCTTTTTGTTTGATCTGTAACTTATAAAATGATGGGTCTTTCATTAAAAATTTATTATATATATATATATATATATGATATTTATAATTTATATATTTTTATAAATATCATCATATTTTTATTTCTATATAATTATATAAAATTATAAATAGAAATTTGATATTTATTAAAAAAAATTAAAAATTAAAAAATTAACACTTAATTGGGTAATGGGAAGGGATGAGGGGATGGAGATTTTACCTAATCCTCATCCCCTCCCGAATAAGAAATGACTATTAAAATTTCCCCGTCCTCGTCCCTGATGTTAATTTTTTCAATTTTGATTCTCGATCCCCTCCCCAATTAGGAGGTCTCCGAGAGTCCCAATCTCCTTGACGATTTTTGTCATCCCTAATTGAACTCGATACACCTTCCTGAGATCATACTTATAGTGAAAGTCTTGTGAACTCCACAAGACGAACCCCAAAAGTAAAAATAGGTTTTAGAGATTTTGAGGTTAAAAAAATTGAAGAAAGATTACAATTAAATTTGGTATTGCACGACTTGTTTAAACTTCAACATCAACGTATTGGGCTAAAATGAACAAGAATGGTGGAAAATATGGACATATTTTAGGAATCCAAGTAGGAAATTAATAAATTGCAATATTCAACAATAAGGTTGAAATTTGATTTTAAGTTAGAAGGGAAAACAAGAAACTAGAAATTAAAGGAACTCATCCCACAAAACAAGCACGTTTTTAAGGTACTTGTATTATTTTCTGAGAAAAGAACATATAAGAAAATTGTTTAATGCCGGAATTTTAATAGTGAAAAATGCCTCTTCATTCATCAAATTACTATCGTAGAGTGCCAAATTTTTTATAACAATGATAAATGCACAACCTACAAAAACGTATTTAAAAAGAAAAAAAAATACTTCAGTATGAAACCCAAAAAAAAAAAAAATAATAAATAAATCACTACATGATATAACTACTTTTTATCTTTTGTGATTTTGAACAGGCTTACGCATTCATCATTTTTGGACTTTTGATTATAATTCTTTTTCCCCACTTTCTTTCTATAGATTTGAAGCTTTCGAGTTGTATTTTACAAGAGTTTGAAGAATATTTTTAATGAAACTAAAACGTATTCTATGCATGTTTGGTGGAGATATATTTTACGGGACTCTTGAAACACTGACTTTGCACTAATCATTATTATTTACATATGCCAAATCCTCATATCTATATATATATACTTGTCAATCCAATATGCAAACATCCAAAGCATACAAAGCAAAAATTCGAATATCGACAAAGTACGCCATTTAACATCGAATGCGTTTCAATCATATGAAACTTGAAGTCACATTTATTATACTTTATCATGAATAAGAATCTTTGAAATATCATTAAATCGATAAATCAAACAGACTTTCTTCAATTCCGATAACCTTACTACAGCTTAACATTCGTGACTTATATACTTTCACGCATATGAGTTCAGAAATCATAGCTCACTTTTCTTACGTTCATACAAATCTAATTTTAGAAATCTTACTTGGAGACATGTCTAATACCAGAAGCTTGCAACCTCAATCAGTCTCTTACACAATTATACGTACATATAAAAATAACTTAGCAAACACACTTTATAACATTTTATGCTCACACCGACTTTCAGGTCATTCATTCATCCCACACAAGCATACTCAGTCCATACATATAACGGGTTTCATCATACATATACATACAATTATCGTGTAACCAATAATAAAGCATATCAATACATCAAAGAACACATAACCAAACAATACATACATATAGCTGGCTTATACATACAATACCCGTACGAATCTCATTATCTATTTTAGAATAGGTATGAGATGAATGTCGTTCGAACGGATTCCTAAGCAGATCGGCTACAATACCACTAAATTATCAACCAATTTTAACATACACACATGTACATATCACGTAACCCAAACTCATCGTACGATTTCTCATACACAAGTACAT